>JAVDOI010000022.1:70000-270000 GCA_032191485.1 Leptoclinus maculatus | reverse complement strand
GAACTGTAATACAATTCTGAACAACAGGATTCAAACACAGCTTTGGCAACAATCCCACAACTCATGTTGCCAATGAGGTCACCTTTCTGGACACGCCATGTCAGAGTTTAGTACTCTGCACCAACTCCACTTTGTGTGCTCGGCTATTAAAAACCAGAGTGCACACTGATGCGCCGAGAGATCATTTCCTCATTTCCCGAGAGATGGTGAGTACACACGCACACACACACACACACACACACACACACACACACACACACACACTAGTAGTCAGAGGCCAGCTCATCCTGCTGGCCTGCAGGGAGGATCCCACAATCGCCCTTCCAATTTGTTTCCTCACCCAGCAGGAAACGACCTTGGCATTGCTCAGGGTTTTTATCTCGCTTGTTGTTGTGTTTTATGTTGCCTGGACCATTCCATCACAGCACACGGAGCCTCTGCTTTGAAGGGAAAGCCTATTGTGTCAGACTGATAAGAATGGAAAGGACTTGTTTAAGATAAGGATACATAAATGCTTTAATGAAAGCCACTGTTCACGGATGATATGGCCGTTATCGTGAGGGATTGGAATGCTACAGCAGTGTGTAACGTACAGGTACTGCATGTTGGAGAGATTGTAGTACTTTTCCCATTGCTTCAGATATCTGCCTAGCATGCTATAAGAAGTAACACTCAGGAATCCACATTCCCAGCCTCACACACACCAGTCATGGAATAAAAAGGGCCCAAAATAATGACCCATTTCAGGCCCTTTATCATTCATTCATTCATTCATCACCACGTTATATCACAGGGTCAGTCAGAAGTGGTGACTAATGTTGCACCGACGTCAGCGCCGCTCACACAACTAGCATCACATCACGAACCAGGAGAGATACCCTTTGTCATGTAAGGGTTGTTTCATGACGATTTTCTGTTTTTAAAAACTAGATTATTTTCCACATAGAATAGTTCCATGTGTGGGACATTTGAATGGGACATTGGGTAGTTCTGATCCATCTGTTCAACATGTGTTTATTGAGGAAGCCTTGTCACATCAGGCCTTTTTAATAGATTACGTTTTCATCTGGTTACAGACTAACCCTTGGTTGTGTACTTTGTGATTGTTTTCACACTTACTGTAGATGAGCACAGTAAAACGTATCGATGTAAGCTCCGTATCACTCTGACACCAAAGAAGTGTCAATTATCTGAGCAAAAACGACTTAAGATGATGTATTGATACTCCTAAATATCATTGTTTCATGTTTGTCCGGTAACAGTGAAGTGGTATTTAGGTGGAATGACCCTGATTATTTATTACATGATAAATATTTAAGTGTTTTTTTTCTGCCACCTGGGGGCACCAAACGCAAGAATGAACACAGTATATAATCAGCTTTTATGTTAATATGGTGAACTTGTTAGAAAATGGTTGCTTATTTACCCATCCAGCATTTATGGAACAGTTCTAATTCATTTGGTGTTTGTTTTTCTAATCACCTGATGAATGTAGGTCCGTCTCTTTGAGCTTCTCTTCCAGGACGACGCAGCTGTAACCACCGCTTGAGAGCCGTGCAAAGCGGTGGCCACCAGCTAGCCAGCGGGGCACCCTCACATGCACCAACATGCACTGAAGGCATACGCAGCCGGCCCGGCTCTGTAAACCACCAATGGAGAGGCTCCAATTACAACACGTACAGGAGGGAGAGCAGCTTCATCCTCTGCTCAGATAGACGTTATTCGCTGTTATATTAATGCACTGGATATTTCATTTACCCAACATTCACACAGAGAGAGAGATGCACAATAACTATAAAGAAATACCTTATATGAAGAAAACGCTTATATGTGTTGTTCTGGGGTCAGTTACAAATGACATATATTGTTTAATTTGGAGGACTTAAGATAGGTTCACAACCCTCAGCTTATCATCATAGGCCCCAACAAGTAGTTGAAGCTTAGTCTCTGCAGCTCTTAATGATGATGCCAACGTCCAGTTATGTATTGACCACAAATGAGATCTGAGTAAAGAAGAAACGATTTCATCATATATATACATATTTGATCTCCTATTGAACGACCCTTCCTACACCGGTTTCAAACATGTTTGTCCTTGATGAAAGCGGTCTCTGTGCGGATGACTCAGATCCAGGCTGCCTGAATGAATGAACTCTCTGCCCGGATTTTAAAACGTTGCATCATCTGCAATTACACATCGTGGCTGCAGCCCTCCTCGGAGCTTTGCCGTGTCTTTCCCCACAAGTTTGGCAAAGGGCTCCACGCCTCCACCCTCTTTCCCAAGGAAGCCGTCTGTCACAGTCTGTCTCTAGGTTCTGCTAACCATCACATTTCATGGGCCCAAGTTCAGCGGCAGGTTCCACAGCCCAGCTCCGTCTCACAAGCACACAACCACTAACAAACAAAAGCACACACTTTCCATCCTCCGTCTGTGAGGGAAGGTTGTTTGGTTAAATGTGTGAAAGTTGCCAACCAAAATGAGTACACACATTACCTCATTGATCTGATTAAATAGATGAAGGAAAGGAACACGGGTCGGGAAATGGGGCGCATGCTGAATCAAGTTATTGTTTACCCACAATTGTGCCTACTTGGTGGCATGTGGTCGAGGAAAAACAGCAAAAACATCCAGGGTGCAGATATTACAGGGGAAGTATGTGGTGGGATTAAAGATGCCAAACAACTGTTTGTTAAAACACACAGGGATCAGATGTATTAACAATGTGTATGCACAAAACCCACGCATGCAACATTATCCATTAACTGTTTTATAAAAGGGTTATAAGCTCTTTACCATACTTCAGACTGCTCTACAAATAGTGCATATGTGGTTCCTGGAATTTGTCTTTCAAGGTGCTATATCAGTGATTGGGAGCATTTCTATTGCCTCTCAACGCGGCGACGGCTAGGATGGTGGCTCGCAGCGTTAACAGTGCGAACTACAGCAAACGTACTAAAAGAGCGAGCAGCGTTTACCTGAGAAGGAACCGGAGGGGTGGGTGCATGGACATGCACTAAACACAGCACTGATGCTGCTGGAGAGCGACCTCATTCTCTGCTCAGGTAGACATCACTCCACTATCTCTTAGAGCTAGAAAATATAGTCAAATATGTGTGAAACGGATGAACTGGTACATATGAACTGTTACGGATGAGCACCAGATAGTTTCAGCCAAATAAATATACTCTGATTCAGAGAGTTGCAACAGCAGCGTGAAGGACCGGGATGATCCTCTTTGAGCCCTTGTTGAGGATCGATTTCATCTGTCATTCTACGCGTTAAACATCTGGAGGAGAGAACGCCACAGTGAGGAAGACGTCACTTGGACGAGTGACCTCCTGCATCACATTGTTCACGGATGCAACTCCGGTAGGTTGGGGGGTTGGGGGGGGGGGGGGACCTGCTGGGGAGCGGTTGGTGGTGTGTAGCCTCCTGCAGAAGGAACGGACATATCAACCTCCTCGAGCTACAGGCACGGTTGTTGGTCCTCCAGTACTTCTGACCCTGATACAGGGGAGGCACTTACGGTGAAGACCGACAACCGCACCACGTGGTCTTTATCAAAAGGCAAGGTGGAGGCAAGGCCTCAGAGCACCTGTTGTCTCTGAAGGCCTTCCACGTTTTAGAACTGGAGAACAAGGGCAGAGCCCAACCAGGTGAGTGGAGGCTTCACCCTGAAGTGGGCAAGCAGATTTGGACCCGGTTTGGGAAAGCGGATGTGAACATCCACATTATCCACATTAACAGCTGTTCCAAGCTGCTAAGTTTTGTTGTGTTTAAATCTGCCACCACGAGTAAAGTCATTAAACTGTACTTTATTAATTGAAGGTCCAGTGCCGGTACTGCTGAACCTGAGTTCACCAGTCGACCTCCTTCTTTTCAAACTAACGGTCAAGGGAGTTCTGCGGCTCGGAGACGGCAGGAGCTGGAGGTCGCTGTGGCTCGGAGAAAAGAAAATACTTTATTTTATACGGTAGAGCATGCAGGATCGACGGTGTGGTTCTCCGTGGACCGATACCGGAGGGCAGGCATATTAGCAGGCACGAGGCAGAAGACGGTACCGGGTTGAAGCTGGTTTGGGAATGAAGCCTGTATGAAGCCTGTATGAAGCCTGAATGAAGCCTGTATGAAGACTGTATGAAGCCTGAATGAAGCCTGTATGAAGCCTGTATGAAGACTGAATGAAGCCTGTATGAAGCCTGTATGAAGACTGTATGAAGCCTGAATGAAGCCTGTATGAAGACTGTATGAAGCCTGTATGAAGCCTGAATGAAGACTGTATGAAGACTGTATGAAGCCTGTATGAAGCCTGTATGAAGACTGTATGAAGCCTGACTGTATGAAGCCTGTATGAAGCCTGTATGAAGACTGTATGAAGCCTGTATGAAGACTGTATGAAGCCTGTATGAAGCCTGTATGAAGACTGTATGAAGCCTGTATGAAGCCTGTATGAAGACTGTATGAAGCCTGAATGAAGACTGTATGAAGACTGTATGAAGCCTGTATGAAGACTGTATGAAGACTGTATGAAGCCTGAATGAAGACTGTATGAAGACTGTATGAAGCCTGTATGAAGACTGAATGAAGCCTGTATGAAGCCTGTATGAAGACTGTATGAAGCCTGTATGAAGCCTGTATGAAGACTGTATGAAGACTGTATGAAGCCTGTATGAAGCCTGTATGAAGCCTGAATGAAGCCTGTATGAAGACTGTATGAAGCCTGAATGAAGACTGTATGAAGACTGTATGAAGCCTGTATGAAGCCTGTATGAAGACTGTATGAAGCCTGTATGAAGCCTGTATGAAGCCTGTATGAAGACTGTATGAAGCCTGAATGAAGACTGTATGAAGACTGTATGAAGCCTGTATGAAGACTGTATGAAGACTGTATGAAGCCTGAATGAAGACTGTATGAAGCCTGTATGAAGCCTGTATGAAGCCTGAATGAAGACTGTATGAAGCCTGTATGAAGCCTGTATGAAGACTGTATGAAGCCTGTATGAAGCCTGAATGAAGACTGTATGAAGACTGTATGAAGCCTGTATGAAGACTGTATGAAGCCTGTATGAAGCCTGTATGAAGCCTGAATGAAGCCTGTATGAAGCCTGAATGAAGACTGTATGAAGCCTGTATGAAGCCTGTATGAAGCCTGTATGAAGCCTGAATGAAGCCTGTATGAAGCCTGAATGAAGACTGTATGAAGCCTGTATGAAGACTGTATGAAGCCTGTATGAAGACTGTATGAAGACTGTATGAAGCCTGTATGAAGCCTGTATGAAGCCTGTATGAAGCCTGTATGAAGCCTGAATGAAGCCTGTATGAAGCCTGTATGAAGACTGTATGAAGCCTGTATGAAGACTGTATGAAGCCTGTATGAAGACTGTATGAAGACTGTATGAAGCCTGAATGAAGCCTGTATGAAGCCTGAATGAAGACTGTATGAAGACTGTATGAAGCCTGTATGAAGACTGTATGAAGCCTGTATGAAGCCTGCCTGTATGAAGACTGTATGAAGACTGTATGAAGCCTGTATGAAGCCTGTATGAAGACTGTATGAAGCCTGTATGAAGACTGTATGAAGCCTGTATGAAGCCTGAATGAAGACTGTATGAAGACTGTATGAAGCCTGTATGAAGCCTGTATGAAGCCTGTATGAAGCCTGTATGAAGCCTGTACGGACTGACGACACAGGTCTGGAGGACCAGGGTTCAAATACTGCCCAGATCTCATTAGTGGGATCTGGGTCTGGTGTGTCATTAACTGACGTGTCTGTAGCTGTGTGTCTGTGTTGTGATACTAGCTGGTTGTTATAATCGGTGCTCACATTCTGACCTTCACTGTTCACTCTGAATGTGGAATAAAACACCAATTTTGTGTCCAGTTTGGTTATTGGTTCCTGATCCCAGGGTGGTGCCCCGTTATTATTATTAGTTACTAATCATATTTGTATTTATATTATTATCAATAGTATTATCAACATATATTAATATCAATAATTTTATTGTCATCCTTGCTAATACCCCCCCCACACTCTCACAGAGACCCCCTGCATTTTTAGCATTTAGTTATGCGTAATCTGCAGACAGCTGTTTATGTGTTTTAACTTACTCACTGTATCGACGTTCACTGATCAAGGCTGGGTGTAGCAGTCCTCCATGGATGGCAGCTACGTCCTGGTGATGTGCCGAGTAGTTTCCGCCGCCCTCCAGTCAGGGCGATGCATCTGCTATAACAGGCGGTTGTATGAAGGCAATATGCTCATTATTATTTGATATGAGATATGAGTTTACAGTTAATTACAATCCCTCCACTGCAGCGCTTAGCGCGTTGATCCTAAACGCCTTAGTACCTGAAGGCCCACGCCCCGTGTCTCCTGCTGTGAGTACAAACACAGCTTACTGTGATGCCGAGCCAGTAACTACTCACATCGCTAAAAACACGACATGGCAATCATCATCATCCTCCCATTCCTCCATGTAGCGGTCAGCAGAGGTAATCTGGGCGCTGTGCAACACAACTGCCCGATGGGTCCATGAGGAATGAGTGAATACGGCTCTGAGAACAAGACACTGAACACACTGAAGACTTTTGGAGGCATTTCATAAATGAAGTAGACCATACGGGCTTCAACAGCATTAAAAAGCATTTATGATTTTCCATTGCCGATACAAAAAAGAAAAAAAAAGAAAATTACTTGACTTGTTATCTTGTACTTAAATATAAGCACAATTAATTATTTTAAGATAATAAGAACTCAAGATAGTGGCATCATGTGGTGAGATAAGGGGTGATTAAGTTGTGGCCGATAACATCAGTAAATATACTGCTCTGCTTCCATATATGGAGTGATCACTACCACCTGCTGAGGGATGAGTGGAACTAAACCCAGGCTGCTTATATATGTGAGTTTACACATTTATGCTGCGAGTCAGTATCAACTTACACATATTTGACTGGAGAATGAGTGTGTGTTGGGGTGGGCCAGTCAGTGAGCCCGTGTGTGTGGGCGGGGGCTTTGGTTTGGGTCCCCTGACACCCTTGGGCCCCAAAAAACTCTCAGCGAATGTAGCGCGCCCCCCCCCCCCCCCAGCCCCCCGACGTCACGTCTGGAGGCTGGCTGCTCGCGCTGAGCTCACTCTGTTCACCTCCAACAGAGTCACTTTCCTGGAGTTCTCAGGCTGTTCTGACTGCGGACCAAGTCCACTCCTCAGAGGAAGCCGCAGCAGCTCGGAGGGCCTCCGCGGTGTAGGGAGAAAGAAAGCGGAGCGACATTCACTTCTCCGCCCGAGAAGACGTTCACATGCCCATTATTTATAATCTTCTCAAAGTTTCAAAGTAAAAACAACGTTTTTTTCTGAGGTAGCTTATTAGCTTATTTAGTGTTTTAACATACCGTGCTGGAGGTCGGCAGCGTTACCTTCAGGGACTCAGGAATACAATCGTTGTCCTTGCTTGTAAGAAGTGAAAGGAGTGTTTTTACGGAGCCGAAAGTAACCTGGACCCTTTTTTCCCCCTGAAGTTTTTATTTTTCATTTGACTTCATATTCGGTGTGGACATGGCTTGGATACGATGGGGCCTCTTCTTCTCGTTCGGCTTCTTCCTCTGCCCTGTATGTGTGTCCGCGGAGCAGCAGCAGAGCCGGGGCGGCTTCAGGAGGCTGTACGTGCTCCAGCCCGGCCCGGGGTCGGCCGGAGCGAACGGCGGGGTGCGAGTCAGCTCCATCGCGACGCGTCACGGCGCAGCTGGGCAGCCGCACACGTACAACGTGGAGCTCACCGCTAACTACGGCGGCCAGGTCCGGACCCGCAGGATGGGGAACCAAGCGGCTACAGCCCCGCAGTTCGGTCAGCAGCAGCAGCCGCCGCCGCCGCTCGGTCGGCAGAGCGGGCAGGCGCAGAGCCAGCAGAAGCAGCTCATGAAGCTGTCTGGGTAAGAAACTCCGGATAAGTGTTAGGAGGGAGGAATGTAGGGCTAGTGGGGAAATGAGAAGGAACTTAATGACTTCCTGTGATGTCATGACCAAACAAGCAGTACACTTTAGGGAAAGTACTTTAAAAGTAACCTCCGCTTCACTAGTTGGGCCCTAGTCTGATGGGCTGAAGGCTGAGTGGATCAGCTCTATGGTGCTCCCTCAGTGGACTCAAGAACACCCAATGTACCATTGTTACCATGTGCCGACTTCAGTGACACTAATTGCAGTTGACAGTATTGGGTTGTGTTTGCTAGCACCCTCACTGGGCTGGTTCAGACGGTGTGACCTGTTCAATGAACGATGATGGATGATTGGTGCTGGTCTAAATGAATGCTGATGATATTGTCCTAATGTACTGCAATGCAATTATTCCTAACTCAAAGGCAGATGAATTTAAACCCTAGATAGTAAGATGTATTTCAGTGACTCACCACTCTCCATCCAAAGCACATCTAGTGCCCAACGTAGAATGTGCTTGAAGCTGTAAATCACTGCCGTACAGCACGAGGATCTAGATGTAGTGTATTTATACCAGTAGGAATGGATATGTCAAAGGTCACACAGCAAATCGGCATACATAGCAATTGGTTAACTGTTGTAAAGGCCCTGCACATTGTTGGTATACCAACATAGTTCTATATAATAATAACTACCTCGCAGCATATGCCTCTGCAGTTTCCACCGTCTCTAAAATGCTTCTCCAGAACTCCTGTTTGAGGCGGCGCTGTACTAAAACAGCTGCTAATGCTGCTAGCAATAGATGCTACGTTTCATGCCACACAACAGGTTACAGGCTGTACTTGGATTCCCCTACAGCCCACATATGTAAACGATTGCTCAAATCAAAATCAGAACCAGTTTTAGTGGTCAAGTATGCGTACACTAGCAATGATTTTGACAGCACAGAAATGGACATAGGAGCTAAGAAACAAGGCTAAGAAAGCGGAACAAGTAAAGGTAAGGGATAGACAGGACTATTGTGTATATGTAAAAAGAAAGACATGTGTGTCTATCTATCACAAGGTTATTAAGTCTAATAAACAAACCAAATAAACTCAAAATGTGGAATATTCTTACACCTTTTCCTTATGAACACCTTCTGAATTCAACTTTTTCTCTTTCACCAAACTAAGACAGGCCTAACTCATCTTAAAATACACATCATTCAAACTCAACAGAAACAACGGAAAACTCACCTAAACCATCTTGGTTAGTCCGCCCACTGTTCCAACAATCACCAACTCTGGTTTGGTCTAAATAAAACCTTAATTCACATGATGTGAAAGAGTTAGCTGTGAAAGATGCTGTCTCTACACGCTGTCTTTCTCCGCTGTACGCAAAGAGTTATTGTTTCTCACGCATCGTGACGAGTGATGGCGTGTGGGAAGAAGCTCTTGATGAGTCTTCCTGGGGAGACTCCTCGCCGTCCCGCATGAGGCCAATGACTGTCGTGTTGTCTGCTGACTTCAGTAGTTGAACAGACGGGTCTCTTGAGATGCAGTCGTTGGTGTGTAGAGGGACAAGAGCAGTGGGGAGAGTACACATCCCTGAGGGGCGCCAGTGCTGGGTGTGGTTTTCCTCACCTGCTGCCTCCGGTCCGTCAGGAGGTTTGTGATCCACCGACGGGTGGAGGCTGGCACAGTGAGCTCAGTGAGTTTGGAGCGGAGAATGACTGTTGAACGCCGAGCTGAAGTCCACAAACGGGATCCTTACGTATGTCCGTGGTTAATGTTTGCACAAATATTTGTATTATTAACAATTCTGTGTCTATAATTTATAATTCAGAGAAAACAATATCGTAATAAATATGCTAAATCAATGCTACCCCAATGCGGGGATAGGCACGAGAGCCAAGCAAAATGGAAAAGCTGTATGGAAAATGGATGGATACAGATTCCCAAAACCATGTCAACTATACTTTAGACTTGTGAGATAGATACGCCAAAAAATAGTTTGCATTTAGGAGATTTACGTTACCACATTCATGCTCTTTAGTTCGACCGTTATGCCTTCAATGAGATTTTGGCTCAAGGTGAAAAAAAGATTGTGATGTGCAAGAAACCCAACTACAAGATTTGAAACATCCCTTAAGAAGAACCAGTCTGTGATCTGAGCGTAGATCCAAGGAAATCCAATAAATGTGCATTTAACTTCAAGTTTGTCCTTGTTTATTTCACTGAAATGTGCTGCACAATGTTCAGAGAGGTGGATGTGTGATGTTGATATCACAGTGAATAAGAAGAGGGGAAACAACCAGTAGAGTAACAAGAGGCCACCAGGCCGTGGGTGGTCTGAGCAGCTTAACCTCAGCTGCTCAGATTGCGGTTCATCGGAGCGTTTCGACGTGTGATTCGTGAATACAGTTCAGCTGTGAATTGCTGTCACCCTCACAAAAGCAAACGGCTCACTCATTACCAGGTTGCGAGGCTTTTTGTTGCTGCAGTTTCAATAAGAGAATGTCACAGAGTGGACATGTGCAGCAGGTGCTGCTGGTAATGCTGCCCATCACGGAATCAATGTCACACTAGCAATGTTTTTGCTAAGTGCTAAAGCAAAGTGAGTTCAGTGTAATGGCCCCCTGCCATGACTTCTCCTTGATGCATGTTCACTGTTTTCATCAACTTTGTCTTTTTCTTGGCTCGTAGCAAAATGTGTGGTGACTTAGACATGGCAGCAAGAAAAAAGAAAAGAAGAAGAAATGGCCAAACTCATGAAACGCAATCCTGCTTCACAGCTGACTCTCCAGTGTTGGAGCGTCTCACCAGCACAGGAACAACCCTCTCCCATCACCCCGTTCACACTGTAATATGTGCTGTATTATTCCGCACCTATAGTGTGGCGGGGACTCACGTCATCATCTAAGCCGGTCTCTTTGATGATGATGCAAGTCGTGAGTTCCCAGGTCGGTCCGGCTTCCAACAGCCTGACTCAATCAAGTCTCTGTGGAACTTTTCCAAACCAAAGTTTTGTAGTAAAACTAAGCTTGTGAGATTCAGGTTGGCAGTGCGAGGCTAAGAAACCTACCGCAGTTAAACACTACACCTCGGATACCTCGTACCATAGAAAACCCCTGCCTTCCCAGTCGTATTTAGTATCACAAGGCCAAACCACATATCACGAGCTCTGTGCTTTGGACGGCACTCAAGTCTGGAAAACATCCGGTGGGAATAGTTGGAGGCCAGCAGATTTTGTGCCAAGTCAGATAACTATGATGGAACATTTATATGATGACGTAACTTGTCTCAAACCCCTTGAACCTGGTGGACAACAATTTAAACTAGGTTGCAGAGCTCGAATGAAGCTTGACGTGGCCTGTTTCTTACCTACAATGTATTCAGAAACAGCCTGCAGCTTCAAACAATGACGTTGATATTTGAGTAAAAGAGACAAGTGACATCTCTTCAAAGGTGAAGAGTAATCTCGTTTGAGCAAAGAGAAAGTTCTGGGCTAGGATCTTCAATTACAGCTCAACTGTTTTGCTTTCTGTTTGCAGGGTGAACGTCTGCGGAGGGCAGTGCTGTCACGGATGGAGTGCAGCTCAGGGATCGCAGCGGTGCACAAAGCGTAAGTGTACAGCACATTATGAACGCATCAGCGTTGTGGAATATATTATGAAACATATTTGCTGTTGCAAATTAGTAAATGTAATTTTGGCTCCTTGTTGTGTGTATTTAAAAAAAAAAAAATACAAAATGAAAGCTGGCACATGCATAGTTGTTAAGTCTGCTTTATTCGATACCTGTCAGTTTTTGGGGGTTTATATCTTTGTTATCTCCCACAGAATACAAACAGGACTGTGCATATCAGTTTCAAAGCTGTTCCAACTACTCACACAATTTGTTCTTGCGTACAACAGTTTTATAATTTAGAAAATATCGAGTATTCTTTTGTGTGAGCATATGCATAAGTTAAGAGCAAATCTGTGCAAACATCCATGTCATGAATGAGGCCCAGTGTCTGGACAGTTGTTAATACCGTCTGACTGGAAAGAGCACGCGTCTCAGAGCGAAAGAGAAACAGATTTGAAATGGATTGTATCTCTTGGCTCGGGCCCGTTGGTCAGATCACTTTCTTGTTTGCAAGATCCTGCCAACTTGTTATTTAAGAAGTAAACAGCTTTTCTCCAGTGCTGTGCTCTGTTGGAGTGTCTAGAGGGAAAGACTGCTGACGTTTTCTGGAGAGCACCAGGAGTCCCCCATGTTTCTGTGTTCAATAGATCAGATCTCTGACTCCGAACCTCAGACTGCTACAAGTAGGCTGGGTAGTGCAGTGCCTCGGGTCCTATAGCTGGGTTAGCTTAGCTTCCATCGCGGCTCTCCTCCCTCACCTCCCTGCGGCAGCTCGGTGGCGTTTGGTCCGGCAGGTCTAGGTGGTCGGCCGCTGCACCTTTTCCAATGTTGAGTGTATTCTGTCATATGCCACAAGTACTTCAGTAATAAACACAAATTACATCAAATTAAGACAAAATGTAACGAAATTCATGGGAGCTACCGGCCACAACATGTGCATGCACCGCTGCTACCATCAAAAAATGTAATTGTCTTTTTCTGTTCGTTGTATGCCTATATTATAGTCTAAGCCTGATAACCTAATAATAGTGGAACAATACTATTACAACTTATAAAGTCAAAGAAACACTAAAAAGTGCCCAAAGTGGTGCAGTGATGTGTCAATTAGTCGCTCTGCTGCACAAACATCTTCTACAACTGTTGTGGACCAAACTAATGCATCAGGAGGACACTTAAGTAATGTAGACGGACATACGCTTCATTTTATTTTCAAAAGTTAATATCCACAAGGGATGTTTCCATCCAAGCATTTGTTAGAGAATGATCGAATTAGAACAGCTGGATGGAAGAGACAAGATTCAACAGAATTTCAGCAGTACAGCTTAAAAGGTGTTTTCTTTCCTTTTTGAACTGGAAGGCACCATGATGCAATGTGACTTCAGTTAGTCTGAGCAGCATGCATGGGAATCAATTACATCATGATAAGAGCCTGATTACGTTCGCTGATCCAAATGTTTTTAAGGTTGTTCCTCCTTATTCTGGACTTTTGACAGTTCAGCTGAAAACCGTCCGGTTTCGATCTATATATAAGTGGATTGTGCAAGACAGTGAAGAAGTTCAAGTATCTTCTTCTCCTGAGGGATCTCCTGCAGTTTCAGGATGGTTTCCTATTAGTCAAAGGTGCAAATTCTAAATTTCACTAACAGGACTCGATGGCAAAGGTTAGAGATGGAACACAAAGTTGACTGCCGGATTGGTGTCATGTCGGTAGTAATGTTAATGCTCTACCATTGGTCGACAGTCATGGGAAGGAAGCTGTGAATTCACTGACAGTTCAGTCAATTCCAACCGTCACCTATGGTCACGAGCTGTGAACAATGATGAAAGAATGTGATCATGGAGACAAGCGACTTAAGTGAGTGTTCTTCGCAGGGTGTCTGAGCGCACTCATAGAGAAAGGGGGAGGAGCTTAAGTAGAATAACTCCATGTTGATCACCATAACTGGTTCCATTTGACAAACCGCAGACCCACAACAACACTGGCGCTTTCACATATACAATCTGGCCTGGAACAAGTTGGGATCCTCCAATAAGGGCTAGTACGTGTGTCTGTCCTACCTTGATTAGCCTCCTGCCACAGCCACCCGTACCAAAGTCTGACTCATCGGATGTAGTGTGTGGATATTAGTCTGCTATTGGCCACGTGTCTCATACATCATTCTTCTCCCCTTCCGCTACTATTTTGAAAGGTTACCGTAAGTGTGCCACTTGTAACACGATTGTGGTTGGTTGGTTGGTTGGTTCATCAAATATTTGGGTTGATGGCCAGCAGGATGCACAGAGTACAGTTAACGGCACAGCAAGACACATTACGGCTAACATTGCACTAGAAATTCTTCCAGTTCCCACAACAGTTGTCCAAAACCATTTATTGTACCAGGCAAAAAATCATGATCACGATTATTTTTGGTCAATATTGACATCACGATTATTTAACATGATTACTCATTGACTTTGCAAAAATCATGCATTTATAGAAAGATCTAGGTGCACACACAAAATGTAGAGGCTAGATGAGGAACACTTTTACCGGCTGGCTTCCATTGCTGCAGGAGTAGTTTATTATGGTAATAGTGACCTCTGAGCATGCGGACAGTGTTACCACAGGGAGCAAAGGGAGGAGTGAGTGGAGTGTACCGCTAGATGCCACTAAACGTTACACTCTGTCCCTTTAATGGCCGCTAATATCTAAAGTATTAAGTAAACAACAATATTAGACCATCCTTATGTTGACATTAAGAGGGGACCAGACTGCATTCTGTTACGGTTATGTTCTATGGGTGGACTTTTAGTCATTTGTATTATCATACATGTCAGTGTGATTATTTAAATGAGGTTTTCTTACACCTTTAAACAAGAACAATGACATTGTAATGTTTTCCTAACCTGTTAATACACAACGGATGTGTATACTGTTTAAGAGGACTTTAAAAGAAGGTCACAGAAGAATGATGTCCTATCTGTCTTTTTATGGCATAAATCAGACTTATTATTGCTGCAGAAGTCAAACTTCGGTCAGTCAGGAATGTTCCTGTCCACGAATGGACAAAGATGGATGTTTAGTCATTGCTGTACGTAGAGAACAAGTTTCTTGTATTTGCTTGGTTCTTGGCCGCCGTAGTCAACAACACGTGATTCATCTGAGCAATGATCAGCAGACGTTCCAGTTCCTCCTCCAAACTGGATGAAGTCAGTGTGTCGGTGTGTTATTGAATCGCAGGGCAGAATGGCACATTGTCGAATTCACCCAAAGTGAACACATCACGGTTATCGCGCAGACAAAACCTCTTTGTAACTTTGTGGAATCTCTCGGTTCACTTTCCTGAAGGAAAGCAGCCTAACTGTAAGAGACAGATGCTGGTGTATGGACCACAGCTTCCTATGTAACTGGGTGTAAGTTAACTTAAATAATAAAACAGAGGGATTATATGGATTGGTGAGCAGGCTATGTGTTGCAGCCTTGCTCTACATTACCACAGCCTTCAGTGCAGAGTGCGAGTAACTCAGAAATCTGAATTCAGGTTGGCAAAAATATACAGACCGTGTTGCAGCTGGTCTGGTTTGTTAGTGCTGGAGATCATGGCGCATGTGTACATCTTCTAGGGGTGCTGCAGTTCCCCTGTCCATTTTATTGTCCACCAATATCACCCCCCCCCCCCATCAGAAAGACGTTTCTCCATGTGGGTTAGCTACAAGAAAACCTTCCAACTTGCTGAAAGTGTGTTTCTGCTCATTGCTCAGTGGCCAAGTCCATTACAGCTCATTATTGTATCCATCAGCAGCACTGACACCGGAGGGCTGTGTGCTGCATGCCAGTGTTATAAAGTGAAAGGGGAGTCACAATGACTGTGCAGCTATGTGCCTGACATCTCGGTTCACAGGGCAGTAGGGGAATCAAGTCGATTAAGACGTGACTGTCGCTGGGTATTGTGTCTGGATGATGTCCACGCTCACCCCTATTAACCACCTACTGCACATACGAGCTCTCTGAATGAGTTATCCAACGGTGGAATGATTGAGCTGATGGTCCGCAGCAGGTGGTAACGTCCCCCAGTATCCTGCAGCATTGGTCATCTCATTGTCAACAGGAGAGGCTGATTATCCGTGATAAGATCTGTCTCTTTTTAATGGCTTTCCTTTACAGTAAGAATAGCGTACACTGGAAGATAGGAAAAGGCTGCTTGCAGAGAAATGCAAAGAATGCATGTGTTTAAAGACACACCTGGAGGCTATGACACGACAAGGAAATACAAAAAACATGTGAGGAAGTCAACAGCAGACGGCCAGTATGACGTCATAAAGAGTTGTCACAGACAGAACTATGACTAACCCGACATTCAGACTGAATTGACTCTTTCTTTCTTTTCATTCATTCAGCCTGACATCGTGTTCATGTTAGTCAGTTCCTGTTTGGAACTATGTTTTTATTAAATTCTAGTTCCAGTTGTAGTTTTACCAATCAGTAGTGAGTAACATGGACAGTTCATGTTCAAAGAACCGAGCTGATTTAAGATTCGTTATTTCTGTGTCTCATCAACACTTTTGTGTTTCATGTGTTGTTACTGTTCATGGATGTAGCTGTGTAGCTAGCTAGCTACTATGTGTAAGTAGATATGACGTTCCTAATCTTAAAGAAACAGTGAAATTAAAAAAAGTTATTTTTGTAACAAAATCTGCCTTTTCTTATTCTCTAAAATGGTAAAATATTTTCAATGACTCATCTTAAATTCGGGAGCATAAACATTAATGTAACCAATCAACTATGATCGGGACAATGAGGTGACCTCATCCATCATATATAACTTGACTGTGGGTTGAAGGGTAGCAATATTAAAGGAGGAGGTGTGTGTTTTAAATTGAGTTTCCAAAAGAGCGTGGTTGAGGTCTAATTCATTAATGTCTACCTCCTTCTCCTGATCTACATTATTTTGTGCTGGCGGAAGCTGGTTTGTTTACAACCCAATGAATGCGTGACTTGTCGTCGTCGCCTTGTTTGACCTTATTTTTTATCAATGAATCCGCATTTCAAGGTGTCGGTAATTACTATGGCGAGCATGGCGTTATCATATCTGATAGAACTGATGAAAACATTGTAATGAACCATCATTTTCCTTTACTGGAAACTTGAAGGTGACCGAGTACGTACACATTGCACAGAAGGCAGTAGGTGGGAGTTGGGTTTGGGGGGCTCAGGAAGGTGCCAAAAGCAAACTTTAGCTCTGGGGACCTTTAACAGGTTAAACTGGCAACATTCACACAACTGTTGAATCCTCCTTGTTAGGTTGGACTTGTTTTTATTTGTGTATGTGGTTGTCAAAGTCAAAGTGGATTCAGTGAATAGGATGTTTAATATGATTGGGTCTCCGCAGTGTCATTGCTGGCCTATGGAAAGATAAGTGTATCTCTCGCCCAGAGCATTAGTGAGGCCCATAGTCTTATCAGAGCTAATCTGAACTCTGAGGGCCAGCAGTGACTCAGATAATGTGGAATTCAAGACCTCATAAATCGATGTCATATCTTTCCACCGCTACCTACTTCTGAATTTAGTGAACATCTGTCCCGGCCACATACAAGGTTAAACAGGCTGTTGCAGTTTCACAAAGTCTCAGCAATTTTCTCTCCTTTGCTTTGGAATTTTAAGGTCTTGCATCAAGGCAGTGACACAAAGAAAATCATTATGCCTCCCAGTTTCTGCTTCTCACCTTGGATCCCTACCACATGAACACAGCCGCACACTCACTCACACACACCCCCTGAGTATTTTTAACTCTTGCAGACCTCGGTGTGAGTGTGGAGTGGGACCCTGAGCACCCAGGCCCAGCACGGTTTCATCAAAAGGGCAAGGACATCAACATGACTGATCTATTTCTTGTCCCCAGCGAGCAAGTAAATTACCATCACTTAGTCCATCACCTTGTCGCAGAACCAAGCTTTTATGTAGCTGAGCTCAGTCTTAAGAGAGAAAACTATTCACAGAACAGATGGCAGCCTCCGCTCCAGGCCAGAGAGGGGTGGGGGAACGAAGTCTATTTACGCTCGTCGGAAAAGAAAGCAGAAAAGCTTCGCCCGAAGTGGAAAATTAACTGTGGGGTTATTTCAAAACTCAAACATAACTCTGGGGGGGGGGGGAGGGGCAATGATGTCATCTTTGAGGATGATTCACTCAATGGAAGAGAGGTGTAACTCAACTGATATTAGATGTTTAAAGAAGGGACACATTGTTGTGGACTGAGGTTGCTGATAGACTATATATTGAGTGGTTCATGTTCTGGATATCCATGCCATATAATTCATCAGTAGAATTATAAAACGTCCAGGGGTCTCCGGGCTGAAAGATTGCTGTTTGTTGGACCCGCCTGCCCACTGTGTGATTTAGCATCTTTAGACGTCCTCGTTCATGATTTTTCGTAGGTATTGCTACGAATGCTGGATGAGCTGGATGAGCTGGACCTATAAAGGATAAAGGATGTTTTTTGTCAACGTAAAAAGATACAACGAAATTCAGTTGGCGACTCATCAGTCAGTTCAGCAACAACAAGGTAAAAAAAATATATAAAAACATTAAGACAAGACATTTCTGATTTAAAACAAGACATTAAATAAATATATAAAAGATAAAACACAGGCATCAATGGCTTTAAAGTGTCAAAAGTGCTTTGTTAAAGTGTCGTTTTATTGCGTTTTTAATTTTTCCCGCAGCACTGTCCGGTGTGAGCTGGGTGGGGTGGTGGGTGGGGGTGGGGGTGGGGGGGTGATGGAGGAAACTGCTCTGGGGAAGAAGCTGTTCCTCAGCCTGTTAGTCCGGGTTTTGATAGTCCTGTATCTCCTTCCTGATGGCAGTGGAACAAACAGAGAGTGACCCGGGTGTGTGATGTCTGTACAGATGTTTCTGACCTTCTTCTGGAGGCGGCCAGCATACACAGTGTCCAGGTCAGGGAGGGTAACTCCCACAATCCTCTGTGCTGCTCTAACCACACGGGCCAGGTCCCTCCTGTTCTCTGCTGTGCAGCTGGCATACCACACTGTAAAGCACTGACACAGGATGGTTTTAATCACGCTTCTGTAGAAGTTTACCAGAAGTTCAGGGAACAGGCCAGCTTGTTTCAGCTTCCTCAGGAAGAAGAGCCTCTGCTGGGCTTTCTTCACCAGGTGTGATGTGTTCAGGGACCAAGTGAGGTCTTCAGTAATGTGGAGTCCCAGGAATTTGATGCTGTCCACCCTCTCCACCTCCTCCCCACTTATGTAGAGTGGAGAGGGTGTGGTCTTCCTGGATCTCCTGAAGTCCACTATGACTTCTTTGGTCTTGGTGGTGTTCAGGACCAGGGTGTTGTCCGAGCACCACTCAGCCAGATGTTGGACCTCCTGTCTGTAGTGCGTCTCGTTGTTGTTGGAGATGAGTCCCACCACAGTGGTGTCGTCAGCAAACTTCACTATTGTGTTGGAGGAATATGTGGGGGAGCAGTCCTGGGTGAAGAGGGTGAAGAGGGCCGGGCTGCGCACACAGCCCTGCGGTGCGCCAGTGTTCAGGATGGTGGTTGGCGATTTGTCAGGTTCCCTATCCTGACATTCTGTGGTCTGTTAGAGAGAAAGTCCAGAATCCATGAACATGATGGTGTTGAAGGCAAAGCTGAAGTCAACGAAGAGCATCCTGATGTATGTGTTAGGGTGCTCCGGGTGAGACAGGGCCATATGAAGTGGGATGGAGACTGTGTCCTCCGTAGATCTGTTCACTCTGTACGCAAACTGGTGGCTCTCCAGATCTGCTGGGAGGACGTCCTTGATGTGCGATAGTACAACATAGGTTGAAGATGTTGGTGAACACCTCCGCTAGCTGGTCGGCACAGGTCTTCAGTGTGCGGCCCGACACCCCGTCTGGTCCCGCTGCCTTGGTGATGTCCATACTCCTCGGAGTGGACCTCACCTGGTGGTGCTGGAAGAAGAGTGTCTGCTCCTCCTTGGGCTGGGTTTTCTCAGCTTTTGCTCCGCTGTGCTGTCTATCAAAGCGGGCGAAGAGGGTGTCGGGGAGGTCACTGTCCTGACTGATCTGTGTAGTGCTGCTCTTGTAGTCAGTCAGGGTTTTAATTCCTATAAGAGAACTCTCACATTCATGAGCTTTGAGTTAGCGGAGACCAAAATGGAGGAAGCCATCATATTATTGGGCGACTGTGGCTCAGTGGTAGAGCAGGGTCGTCCTTTAAACAGAGGATTGGTGGTTCGATCCCCAGTCCACGTCGACGTGTCTTTGGGCAAGACACTTAACCCCAAATTGCCTGTACTCCTGTACTGCCTGCGGTGTATGAATGGGTATGAATGATTAGATAGAGTACTGATGGGCAGGTGGCACGGTAACATGGTAGCATGGTAGCATGGTAGCCCCTGCCATCAGTATATGAATGGGTGTGAATGGGTGAATGATGACATGTAGTGTTAAAGCGCTTTAAGTGGTCGGAAAACTAGAAAACAAGTAGAGTCCATTGAAGCAAATTTTACATAGTGGCCAAACAGTGGAATTAGTCCGTCAAGTGATGCCATACTTATGTTGAGAAAGCGACATCTGTAAATCAGTGGATCATTTTTTTTTAGTTGAATCAACTTCCCAGTACAAACACATGAATAGCCCTTATTTGAATCATTAGGTCCTAAAAGTTGTAAAATGCACTAAAAGCTGAATCAGTTTTTTCCTTTGTGGATAAATCGGTATCGACACATATCTTAAATCAAATACGAGTGAAAGCTACAAACCATGACCTTTTCAGTACCCCCTAGCATCTAGGGGTGGGGGAAAAAAATCAATACAGGATAGTATCGTGATATCTGCGAAGCGATATTGTATCGATACACGAATGCCAAGTATTGACCTTTCATTATATAATACAAAAAGTGCCTTAAATCGGTAGTAAGGGAGCATTTTGGATACATTAAATGACCAGGAATTCATGCAAACCGCGGATTAATCACACAGTTTAACGGCATTGATGCTTTGTAGTTGCAAATCTGAGAATGAAACGTGAACAACAAATCTGTGTTGAAATCGGCGGGAAGAGAGCTAGTAACGTAAAATTAAGTTTTTGGTGAGAAACTTGAATAAATCCAGTTGTTTGAAGGAGATGTTTTCACAGCATTAGTACTTTACTTAAACTGGCAACAACTTTTTAAATTATGCATGAGGATAAAGGGTAAAATATACCTATATACTTTGTTATATCGCTGTACTTGACTCTATATCATGGTATACTACGCTACTCTATTACTCTGATACTACACCTTATACTGTGTCTTCCATTATATATCATAATGTGACATATAATGTTTATATGTTACACTTATTCTGTTGTGTTAATACAGACAAACACTTGCTTTATCATAGCATAAAGCCCCCCCCTCCCCCCCCACCAGTATGCTTCAAGGGAGGCAACCACCAATTTATTAGTGGTTGTTGCAACATATGACACATCTCTCTACGCCTTCGCACTGCATCACACAATGGAGGAGGTAATGGTGGCAGGTTCCCAAGTTGAAATTGAAAAAGGGTGTAGGCTTTGAGGAGGATTTGTGCTCGAGATGGGTCCATTTCAGGTTTTGCCGGACGCATTTGTCATTATGAGATTATCTGGTGTATTGAAAAGTACCCCACATCAGCAACCTTCAGAGGAGGGGAGGGGAGGGGGAAGATGTGCATGGTGCACATTGTGTTTCTTTGTTTCATGTGTTTTTTGGGACGGCGAGACAAGACATGCAGTCAGTCTCAAAGAAAGCTAAAACTGTGCCAATACGGCAACATTTGGGATTTGAAGGCAACAAAAGACCCGAGCCGAAAAAACATAAATGTGGCAAACGTGTAAAACACTGCGGGAGTCACTACACTCATTCATGAGCTCTCTCAGTCTCATTATGTTCGTCTCAGGAGCGGCTGCTGAGTCAAGTGCGACATCAAGAGGTAAAATTCGATATATGATATATACCAGTGTTTGGCTTAATACCAAGCAGCTCTGAACATATTTTTACACCAGCCCAACCCTTGCTAGTACAGTTCCTTCGGGTGCCCCAGCTCTTGTCACTTCCTCTGACTGGCTGCTATTTAAGTGGGCAAACTGTGGCTGGCTATTTGGGTAAACCTCAATTCAGGCTGCGATGTCAGAATGTTTTTGCATTGCTAACTTGCAACAGATTGTTTCGGCCAGCTTGTGGGGCTGGGTGCTCCATTGTACACACAAGTGTCAGTGTCTCAGCGTGCTTCAAACTAACTAGGTTGCACAACATATAAAGTTAAAGCAAAAGTGTTAACACCTCAATGGCCAAATTAAAATGCAGGGTATGATGCGTATGATGCCCTCATCATACAGATGTGCCAATGTGTGACGTGGATAACACGAAGCACTCACCAACCTTCATGTTGCCCTCAGTTGTGCATATGAAAAATGATGAAAACAGCATCTGAAACTTTTCAGATGCTGCAAGACAATCCAAACGGATAAACTTGGTACGTCGATTGTACATTGTGATTGTCTTGAGGAATTTGGACAACCACAGAGGAGGTAACTTTTCCTCATGCCAGCAGATGTCTTTCATTAGCCATTTAGTTTTCCCTTCATTAATCATTTTCACAAATCTCAAAGCCACTAATTAGACTAACAAGCCTAGGGAGAAGGTGACACACCCTGAGGGCCTCTTTCTGAGTCATATCTCCTGCTGGCTTTACACACACACACACACACACACAGAGTGAAATGCTTTCAGCAGAGCGTTCGAATCAAACCTCACTACCTCAACACGTTAGGACTTGCCTTCAGTATTTATAATATTAGTGAGATTACTATTAAGATAACAATGTTTTTATGTTGAGAACAGTCCGGATGTGTGCGTTATCTGCAATCAACATCCTCTGTATGGTTTTATCCAAACGCATCTAAGCATGCATGTACATGGCTGTGTTGTCTGTGAGACAGGCTTTAAAGTTGATAAATGGATGCCCCTATCATCTGTGCACATATGCTCAAAACTGTATACATTTTTTATACACAGCCTCATCGGAGAATAGCCGTGATGAGCGCTATGGCCTGGGAAAGTCAGCGGTGCATGGTGACTGGCTGCGTGTAGTGAGGCTGGAATAGTCGGGTCAATGGCGGACGCCTGCCGTTTCTCTTGGAGACATTGGGGTCGGGGAACTGCGTCGGCTCTAGGCTGTCCTTGAATGGACTTGTCCTCTTGTCTCTGATGGGGGAGGTGGACCGGGAGATGCGGAGGATTCGTAGATTGAACAGTGGTAGATGAGCTGGGCGGGATATGGACCATTGAAGATACTTTGTAAGGACTTGCTGGACTCACTTGCTTCCATGAGTTTTGGATGGTATAAAACAATGTCTCGAGCACGGAGGTGGCGTAGGGATTTTCAGATTCAGTAGCTGGGCCTGCTTGCGATTGCTGGGAACTTTTGACTTGGTCATTTTGATACTGTCCAAAGATGTCTTCCTCAGAAAGAGATATTTAGAATGGGGTAAGTAGAGAGGGCTTGAAATGGATACCGTTGACGTTAGTAGATCAGTTCTTTCGATTGTTGTAACAGTGTTGCATGCTCTCAGTTCTGGTAAAGAACATGAGAGTGGACAGGAGTGGGTAAGGTTGGTATTTATAGGAGATGCCGTAAGAGGCGTGGCAGAGGCGTGGTCCTGCCCCCGAAATTCTGCTGATGCTAATGCTTTTAGAGCCCAGTGGTGCTGTTGTTAAAGGGCGACTGTGGCTCAGTGGTAGAGCAGGGTCGTCCTTCAACCAGAGGATCGCCGGGTCGATCCTCCGCTAGTCCATGTCGATGTGTCCTCGGGCAAGACACTTAACCCCGAGTTGGTCCGGTAGCTGTGTCTCCGGTGTGTGAATGTTGTATGAATGTTAGTTAGTCCTGGTGGGCAGGTGGCACATGCATGGTAGCCCCCGCCATCATCGTATGAATGGGTGTGAATGAACATGTAGTGTAAAAGCGCTTTGAGTGGTCGGAAGACTAGAAAAGCGCAATACAAGTACAGTCCATTTACCATTTGTTGTGTTGTATCTGACAGGACTGACCGATTAGATGAGGCACAAGTAAAAAGATCCTCTATAACCAGCTTCATAGATAATGAGATGGAAATTGCTGCCAGCTGAGATGACATCACACATGTGACATTTAGGATGCAACATTGTGTTTTCACATATGTGAGTGTGTGTGTGTATGTGTGAACATATAATACAAGGTTAGAGCTGAAATTTGATGGCCTTTCTGTTGGTGTCTGCTTTGTGTTCACACTGTCTATTTACAAATGAACCAAGAGTTGTAAACATAAGGAAAACCTGAATGATGTGCTAAACACAAGCAATGCCCAGAAACTGTCCATCCTATGAGAAACGGCTATTAACTGGGCTCAGGCAATGTAAACGTCTACACCACCACTGCTTCACGTCAAAATGTTGGCTGCTGAACCTGATTAAAAAGCTCATACTATAACTGTGTGCTCCCAGCCTTAATCACTGATTATCCCGTCTCAATGCCCGTCTGTTGAAGCACCAGTTTCACTTCTTTTTTGGTTTATGCATGAAGATTCCCTCATCCTCACCCCTGACACTGACAAAGTTTGATATTAGACGGAACCCAGAGGTCGTTATTAGGATCTCCAAAAGTGATATGCTTAAAACAATAATGTAATGGGCTTAAAGGTTTAACGGGAGATGAACTACTCTGTCTCTCATTTAGGCTTCACTGGACAGCTAACCAGCTACCTGTGCTAAATACCTGTCTGAAATTGACAATGAGTGAAATCATAGGCAACAAAATGCCTGTGCTCAGGATGAGACGAGCACTACCATCACTGTCAGTACATTTTTATTTTCAGCATCATATATTTAAGTCCAAATATATGTCCTGTAGAGAATCTATCATTTTCCCTCTGGCGTGTTAAGTGGATTATAACAGGGAGTTTTCAGTTGTGCTGCTTAAATACAATAACATGTGCAGTTGTGACACAGGAAATGTACTGCTTTAATGACTAGAGCCCATGCTGCTTACTGCCAAGAGGTTAAAAGCTCTCCTCTGGTCACGGCGGTATTTGGGACAACCCAAGTGACATTGCAAGCATGAACCAAATAAATAAAAACAAGGCAACAGAACGATGCCTTGTAATGAAAACACTAGTGTTAGTTTTATTGTACTCGGCCGATAAGTTACTTTAGTTACAGTCAGTTCAGTTCAAAGATCTGTCTTTTGTAAGCATGCACGGGAATTTAGTTTTTTCATGAACTATAAAATAAAATCAAGAAACAAAAGAAAGTCGTCTGTCACTGGCCGTGTATTTGGGTATAAGCCTATATATTTGTGGTGCTGTATTAAGCCTTTTTCGGACTTCACAGTGCGTTTTGTAGGTGAATGTTTTTGTATTTGCTTCACCCATATTACCAATAAATTAATAAATTCTCGCGTCTGGTGTGGTATCTGGCCATTTATGTAGATTCAATAGAATACAATAGAGGCAAATGGAATTTAGTTTGTTGTCCAGCATTGAAAAAAGACATTTATGATATTCAACAGCAACAACTCTTTCCACAAACACTGCCCTTGTTACTCGAGACGATCCACATCCACACAACACAATGTCTTACAGTTTTCATTGGAACTACTTTCCGCTGACGAAATAACCCGATAACAGTGTGGTCTGTGGAATCCACCCATCCCATACCCAAATCCCAGACCTCATTGGACATGGGCTCCCTTACTCGCAAAATCCCGATTTAATCATTCATTGTGAACATTATAAGTCATGACTGCAGTTGGACTCAATATGTCATAAACAATGTTGACTTGGTAGAAACGGGACAAAAAAAGAAGGCTGGGGTGGGGGGGGCTGGGATATCTACTTTGTGGCTGTTGTGTTTACCTCACTTTTAATTGAGGAACTGACAAAATACACACATGAAGACACAAGTACAACACATCCCTCTAACCCACTGCTTCAGTCCAAACAAGTTCAATTTACAACTGTCACACCATCCTAACCAAAGCAAGTCAAATTAAAAGCACACCAGAGTTTGTTTGTTAGGTGTGAAAGAACCTTTAAAGAACTGAATTTAATCCTTCTACTCTAATCGTAAATACCCTACAATGCACAAATGAATGCAAAGTGCATTTAAAATCATAAAACGTCAAGTCACTGTCATCACTCATGTTCATTCTCCATCTGTTTCTCCTTCCTTCTCTTTCTCTTCTTCCTCTGTCTCTGCTCTGTGTTATAGCCAATTGCGTCCCTCAATGCCAGAATGGAGGAATGTGCCTCAGGCCTCAGCTCTGTGTCTGCAATCCTGGCTCAAAGGGGACGGCGTGCGAACAGAAGACGGTGGCTACACACCCCTTTCCAGCCCTGCCCGGGACTGGGCCCACCAACGGGCACACCGCTGGTCACTCAAATGGACACACCAACGGACACAATGTGGTACCCCAGCGGCCCATACCTCAGCAAGTTCCTCCCAATGGTTATAACTCTGCCCCCCCTCCATCCAACATGGCCCAGATGAAACTAAGTGTCAAGTCGGCCCCCCAGCTTGTAAGACCACATTACATCCAACAGCACATCCAACAACAGTAAGTACCACGCTTTATTTGTTCATTTGTAACACTTTTTATTACATGAACATCCAGAGACGTTTACTTTTCCACATTTTTTCCTTTCTGCTACAAGCTCATATCGCTGACCTTTCGGCCTCCCATTTTTTGTCTAATTGTCTCTATTGAGAGAGCATGTGTTTTTGCATTCACCTCCTATGGTATATGGTGTCTAACATTACCCTAACCTGGTACGAGGCTTCATCTGTTGCTAATCACACAGGCAGTTTGTTTAGCAGCACGCTGACTCTTTAACCATGTTTACACGTGGGATTAACAGACGTCTTGGGTGATCCGATCACAAGTGGACAGCTTTAAATACGACAGTGCACACCTGGAATTAGATTGACCACTTGTGATCAGATCTCACTTCACGGCTCTATATGCAAATATTAAG
Organism: Leptoclinus maculatus; assembly: GCA_032191485.1. Classification (NCBI taxonomy): domain Eukaryota; kingdom Metazoa; phylum Chordata; class Actinopteri; order Perciformes; family Stichaeidae; genus Leptoclinus; species Leptoclinus maculatus. The sequence goes on along the minus strand of JAVDOI010000022.1, from coordinate 243,440 downwards.
AAATTAAAAGAAGAAGAAGAAATCCAAACTGCCCGAGATGTTTGACACAATGGTAATATATCTCCATCGGCCTTTTTCAAAACTTCCAGTGTAAAACCCCAGTGTAAGATATTTTATTGAGTTGCCTCTGAGCAGAATGCTATGAATTTAAGTTCCCTCTGGTAAGCAGGGATACAATGTATTTGTCAAGGGCTTTTATTGTGAAAGGTAAGAACGAGACTTTGCCGTCTTGGTTCAGACTACGGAGCGTCCGTGTTATTTGGTAAATGGACTGTACTTGTATTGCACTGTTGCGTTGGTGGTGTTAAGTATTATTTGGTTATTTTCTACAACTCCTCCTCTGTTTACTTTTGATTTAATTAATTTAAGTGGCAGTGAGGCAGACACAGGCCCTATGGGGTTTTGGGTGGGTAACTGCTCTCAGTGCAGAGAAGTTTGTAAGACTGCAACTCTGCTTCCTAGTCTCAACTCTGGGTCGTCATGGATTAGGTCCACTAATATACTGGGTCAGATACGAGTGGGATAAATGCCGTCACTCCTAATCAGACCAGCTTTTACCCAGAAAGTCTTGCCAATTATCTATGAAGCCCACATTGTTTGCTGGACACCACCATGACAGCCAGCGGCAGAATGATGACATGCGGCTAAACATGTCATCACTGGTCAGGTTTGGAAGGGGGCCAGGGACATTGTCTTTGCGTACGTACACACCAGATTAACTTTAGTGACCCCCAAATGGCGTAATCGGGTGTCATTGCCGCCGACGTGAATTACAATCTTATTGTATTTACGCTTATCTTTAGCTAGCAGTTTGTAATATGATTCAATGTCGCCCAATCTAGCCCCGGGAATCCATGTGACTATGGCCAATGGTTTTTCCCTGGATATATTCGATATTCCACATCTAGAGCCTACGTAAAGAGCTATAGCTAGTGGCTAGTGGGGAACTCTTTAATGGTGCTTACACAATGTAAGAGCCATGTGAGAGTCTCTCTGATCCCCTCAGTCTACCAGTCGGACAGCCTGTTACCCAGAACAAAGCATACACTCCAGAGATATTCTTCATTTCCCTCCCAGGAGTCCGCCTGCCTCAGTCAGGATATTGATAGTTCGTGAGCGGGCTCTGGTGAGGTTCAGTGGGTTCATTACGGTAGACGGAGAATGTCAGCTCTCGTGGGGAAGAATACTTGGACGACTTGAGTTTAGAAGTCGGTGGATTGTGATTGTGGCCAGAGCAGTGAAGGCCGAAACTGAAGAGATTCAGCCCCAACACACACACACACACACACACACACACACACACACACACACACACACACACACACACACACACACACACACACGCACACACACTCTTCACTCCCTCAACCCTGACTCACCGATCTGTTTATGTAGAAATGAGTGGAATCTTCTCCCTGATATTGAGGACTAGCAGGCTCTTGTAACCAGTCATTGGACACTCTCCAAACTCTTCTCTTACTTTTTTAATTTGATGGCTCAGTCAGTGCCAACCAGGCGGTCGTGCTAGCTATGTTGTTGAGACTGGAATGAGATCTTATGTTTATAACTTCTCTTTGGCTGTCACTATTCTGTCTGTCTTACAGCTCAGGTTTGAAGCTCTTCGTGGCTGCCACATTTAGGACTAAGCATCTAGAAATAGTTGATCTGGTAGCATAACATTTTGTGTCCCAACAAATACTGAAATCACTTACTTTTTGGGCTTTTTGTTTGAGAAAAACACATCCGCAAATCTCCATTAACTCCACTGTATCAACATGTTTATTTCTGCACTTAGATACGAATAACTTAGTGCAGTTTGACCTGTACAAGACGTAGACAGACAAAGAGGTGAAGGTACACAGCAAGCAGTATGATGATTAGGACCCAAAAGCATGAATCCAAAACCCAGTAGATAGGGAGTCAAACAGCAGGCATGGAAACGAGGCCGGCAAACAGAGAAAGGCAAAAAGGCAAACGTCCGAGGCACAGGCAGATGAAGTGTCTGAAACGCTTAGTGAGGAGCACAAAGATGATCTGAAAGGGAACAGGTGGAAATGGGCCAGAAATGGGGACAGGTGAGCAGGTGGGTGGGGCCGTCAGGTGATGGGCATTGGCGGGAACAGGGGTTATTACAGGTCAGGAGGGAGTTGCAGGGTTGGAAATGACAGGAGACGTAACATGCAGGTAAAGATGAGAGGCTGTTATAACACCCTGTAGTTCAAAGATGAAACACAAGACCCTTATATAAAGAACTTGTGTCACTGCAACAGGAAACAGTAATAGGATACAGCCAGAAACACATGTATTGCTTCATATGAGACAATATCAATCTAATGCCTGTTTGAACGCTGATGTTACACGTCAAAGTGTGTTTGGGGAGGACTAGTGCATATGTGAAGGTGTCAGTTGGTCTGAAGAAGGGCTGTGTATTGGCAAGCATCTCACGATAAGATATGTATCGTGATACACGTGTCACAATACAATATATCATGATGTATCGCGCAGTATAGTCACTCAGCAGTAAACACACTCAACTGAAATGCACTTGCCACAACTTCATTTGAAATACATACTATATTGATGCCATAAACATATCCTATGAAATAAAGTGCATGAGGTCAGGTCGTCTGTCACTGTGGCTGGGTCCTTCCCATTTATATCCCATTCCTCCAGGTTGAGTTCTCAGTAGCTCTCGTGCATTGACCGCGTCTGCAAAACACGTGAAACTAGTTCCCATGTGTGATGTAATCGTAACATGTGTCTCGAAGGGTCTAGATGTAGGGGGAGCGATGTTTTGACACGTTTCTCACCTCATCGTAACTCCGAGGCACTACACTGCTACATCCATCATGTGTCGGCAGGAATGAGTCAGGATCACGTTGCGCCGCTCTACAGTATACGGCCCCCCCTTTGCTTGTGAGACGCCATGTTTTGATTTTGGCCGGATAATCTGACAAGCCGGAAGGTCTTTGGCCTTAGTTTAGAAGGCAACGACGTCTGGTGTTACAGGAGCGGAGGAGGAGGAGAACGTTTGACCCACACAGGGATTCGAGGCATTCGAAACATTTTGAATCCGTTTAAAACAGGATTTAAAAACAAAAACGAAAAAACATTGATACTCGTTGAAAAAAATTATTATTATTTTACATTCTTGTTTATTTGCTAGCGGTTGTCTTCTTCCCCGCCCCCCCCCCCCCCCCCCCCCCCCCCCTCTGTAAGTGGACCAGCATGAAACTATTGCTGAAACAATACATGTGCACGAGTAAATAAATAAATAAGGGACCCACCCGTGAAAACATTGCTCCACAGCTCTACTTTTACACGGTACCTTTAATGCTGCTTAAAAGAAAATGTCCTTAAAAAGTATGATGCAATCAGAATCCCATGAGAAGTGCACAATTGTTGCTGTGGTCACGGAGCACGAATGAAATAAATTGGATGAATTCCTCTAGGCTGTAAACAGTGGTGATAAACACATCTAAATCCATGCTCCCGTTGCCTTTCTGAATATAGATTCTACCCCCCCCTACCCCCAATAACACTGGATGCCAGTGTGTGTGTGTGTGTGTGTGTGTACACTTGCGTTGCACGCATGTTTACACACATCATGTCCACCATGTGAATACAAATTCACTAATAATCCTAAAAGAGTGTCCAGAAGGTTTTACCAGAGGATGGTTGTAGAAATGATTATCTTGCATGATAAAATGACACATGTAAACACATGTATATCATAGAGGAGAGAGGCATACCCTATACATAGTTGCATAACCTAAACAGAAGATCTATTTATGACATTACAGGATCACAGCAGAGCTATTTACAAGGCTATCGTTTTCTGTTTATTTATACTGTGGCAGGGGGACCATCGCATGAATGAGATGAAAATATTCCCGGTTGACAAATGACCTTTTCCTCCATGTTTATCACTCTCCTTGTTTCCTTCGTTGGACAACCTTGGAGAGGCCATATCTCTTATCCATCGTGTTAAAACCTTTATATGATTATGTTTGGTTTATTGTTTTGGAGTCACCATCAAGAGGAATTTTGCACTTGTACACTAAGAAATAAACTAATCATGATTGTCATGAAGTTGTGGCTCGTTTTATTATTTCCCATCTACAGTATAGTTTTTGCAAACAATAGGCTGTGAGCAATGTTAACATGCTCATAATAAAACATATTAAAAGATATTGTGTCTTAAAACAATAGTCCGGTACCTGTATGCACATTTAAACTAATGATCATTCCTACTGATCTCTTTCTGTGCACAAATATTTAAGTTATTATGAGGCTTCAGCAGTCCTGGGCAGTGGAAGGATAGAAGCACAAAGAGGGAATTTGCTAGTTTCACCCTGTCGCAGTTTTTACGCCCAGCGGCCACGTTGTGTAAGTAGCAAATGTACATGCGCCCATCTATACGCCCACTCACCTGTTGATCTTAAAATGTTATCTTGAGGCAGCACAAAGCAAGTGCACCACTGAGTAAATGGTGAAAGTATTTTACTGCTATTTAAAGGGCGCATGATTAAGATCCTACATAGAACATAGTACATCAGAAGTTTTGATTTGACAACAATTTATAGTGGAAATGTTTTTATTTCCGTAAAGGAAAACAAAATCCTCTGTCAAGCACTCAGACAATACATGTGGAAGGGGGAGGCTCTCACAACATGTGTGTAAGATGAGATAAAATGAGATAAGTCACCAACGTTATTTACATCATCCTCTAGGGACCTTTCATTGGAATCTATCCAATAGTTGTACCCAATAGGGGCCTATCCAGAAATAACAAGTATGAGAACAGGCTTGAAATAGACCAGAGGATAATTAAAGCCAATCAAAAATGTGATTGACCTCAACAGACCCAAATACAGAGAGAAGTCATTAGAAACAGACTTGCTTCCATTGACTTTTATTGTCTATTACGATCATACACAGCACAGCATAGTCACATTTTGCATCCATCTCATCCTAGCATTAGTGCATAGTAGTTACTTCAGCTACTAAATGGTGCCTGGGGAGCAATTTGGGGGATTTGGTGCCTTGCTCAAGGGCACCTCAGGCTTGCCTAGGAGTTGAACAGACCCCTCTCCAGCTACAAGACTACATTCCATACTTGGTCCGTCCTGGGACTTGATCCAGCGACCCTCCCCAGAAACTGAGCTACTGCTGCCTACAAGTCATACTGGCCTGACTTGGGTTTGTGATGCTCTCAGACTGTGAACACCTCTACTTTGAAGATGATTTTCAGGTCAGGACAGGTTCCCCTTATGTGTTTGATGGATGGATCCATGTTGACGAAACATTATTCCCATTTTCCTCCCATTTTAACACCAGAGAATCATTAATTTCCATAGCCTTCCCCTCTATCTGTTGGTGAGGAATTGATCTCTTTAATTGAGTTGAGATAAGCCGCTTATCTCTCCACCAATGTCAGACTGCATGATTGCAATTCAGAGTACATGCCCCATTTGGCTGAGTGATGTTCTGGCATTCAGTCTGTAGTAAACAGGGCCGACTGTAGAAGGTTTATTGACCTAATTGAAAAGATAAAGGAAGTAAACACGGTATATCTCCAAGCAGACCGCAGGCATTTACACCATTACTTTTAATATTAGAGGATGTAGAAGATGCCCGGTGGTTCCAATCACTAACAGCTGACCAGATACAGATGAGCACACATGTACATATATTCAAGCTTACTTTTATTTTTACCACAAGCCAATGCAAGAGTCTGTGGGCTCGAATAGATCACTATTATTGCTATGCGCATGAAAATAATACACAAACAGTCCCATCTGGCAATATGTCGAGTGCAGTCATTTTTGAGCTTCTCCCATAAGTGTTGGACCTGGAAAGTTACCTCCGAATGACTGCAGCTACTTACCCTGCATTATACCATTAAAAACAACCATCACTCAAAGCAGGTGTAGTCTGTACGAATAGTTGTCCAACTACGTCTTAAACTGTGTCCACACTCGAGGGCCTACTGTCCTTTGACTGACAGTCTGTCTTTTCGAAAGCATTCATAGTGTTGCACTTGTTTGGACACACAACATGTTCTGAATGAAGTTGTATAATGTTGGCGGAGACCGGCACTTGCAAACGCTCACACACTCCAAAGAGTAAATCCACAATGAATCTCAGAGGGCAGAAAGATGCTGCTGCACTGCTCTCTATGTGTTGGACCTTTCAAGAACTTCTGGTTGCACCACAGTCACTGTTGTGACAGCAGCTGGTTAATACCAGCTGTCAAAGGAAAAAGCACCTGCAGTAAGACATCAAGTTTAGGGGAGATTGCCCCCCTTTGTGTTTTTTTTTGTTTTAGCCATAAAGTTATGCATAAATACTGAACAATGTCCACGGCTCGTTTCTGGATACTGTGAAACAGGAATGATTGATGTGTATGAATCTTGTGTTACCATTTCCTTTTTTTGTGTTTTTTATAAAGATATTCTATTTGACAACTTACCATGTTCTTTTTTCCCTCCAGGATCCGGCCAATGCACCCAGGTCAGAGCCATCAGTATGTTATAAAGCCCAAATACTACCACACACACACCACACGCACACAGACGCATGTCCAATCCCAACCCGAGAGGCCGATCCCCCTGACAGTGGCACACAACCCCATCCATGGTGAGTAAGTCGCCCTACAGATCACCTTTTACTTTCATTTAAACACTGTATGCTAATCAACTTCCTAAGGAAAAGATTTGGTCACTGTGGTGTGAAAATCAACAAGGGTCAAGGGTTAGGGTTTTTCGTAAGATATCATACGAACGTTGTATTGCCAGTCACCTATTGTGGGTACATTTTTCTTTGGCGAGTACATTATGAAGACCACCCGCCACTCTGGCCGGTAGGTTGGCTGTCACTTCTGTACAGTGGCCATCTGGCCCACCGTGACAAATCCCTTTAAGCTAAAGAATCCTTATCGTTTACCTGCTGTCCAACCTTATCTGTCTCTCACCGGCCGTCTACGTACCTGCTGATACCCCTAAACTCATCAACTCAAATGTATTACACTAGTGTTTCAACAGTTGAATTAATATTTCTCCATAGGGCTAGTGTTATGACTATTACTACTATAATATTGATTGAGAATCACATATAAGACCAGGATGCTTAATAGTAATAATATCAAATTGAAAAAGTAATTTATTATTTTTGGCTGGTCTGTACATGTTTTCATCTACCAGCCAAATTGGCCTGTGAGCCAAACGGTACATTTTACACTCTGTTATAATAGTCATTGATAACTCCATGGAGTAGTATGAACACATGACTCTGTATGGTTACCATTGGGGGTTTTCACCAAAAAAAAGAGCACTTTCTGAAAGGGATTGTTGCTCTACTTGAATATTACCACAAAATCAAAACAGCAGAAAATGTGGATGTAATTTTTATAAATAACTATTTATAAATCTGTTTTCAAAGTCAAGCTTTGTTTATGGCGAGAATTCCTGTGAATCCCAGAGAAAATGTGATACATTCCCGGAAAGTAATCCTTTTAAAACCACGGGGAAACCTTCAACCTTAATTTATACACACATACACATGCCACACACATATATGCACACAAAACACATCTGCTCTACCACTGTGAGGATGTGGAGAGAATATGGAGCTATGCAATTGGGCAGTAACAGGATTTGTTCAAATTGCAGCTCCAGCGGTAATGGCATAAAGACTTAAGCATTGCCTGCTGCTTGGGGCTGTCGAAAATGAGTTATTAGTCTAATTTTGTGAGGGCAATTTCAGACCAAGGCAGAGTGTGAGAGTTATAGGAGAGATGGAATAAAATAACTGTGTCATCTGGGGGAGAACCCCTCAATTTGCTGAAACAACAAGGGCCTGGATAGATATGAATGGGGGAGGGCTGTCGAGAGCGGAGCCTGAATACCTGTTATCTGCCCAACATTAAAGTCTCTATGCTGCTCAACAGCCTTCCCACAGAAGACACATTATCTTTCATTCACAGTTTCAAGTGGAAGCCAGTGCTGAACGGCTGCTGACACTCAAAGGCATGAATAGACCACTGCCTGGGACTTTCAGTTTGTTACTTCCCTGTGCACAATGTATTTATAGACAAACAGCTAATACACCACACCGTCAGCTATGCAAGGCTTAGGTTCCTATGATGGATGCCATTGGCTTGTGGCATTCACATTTTTATGAGACACATTTATTTCTGAGCTGCCCAAATCATTTGGAGAAAAAAAAGGTTTTTGGACCAACTTTGGCTGGCGGTCACACTCTTATATATCTGACAGATCAACAACAGCTATAATTTACCAGCTCGTGGTTGGTTATTGTGGTTTGTCATAAATTCAAGGCCATCGTCAGACTGGCCAGTATGCATCTATGAATAAGTCAATATTTTTTAAAGAATCTGTAGACTGCAGTTTGAGTGGTTGTGCCTCTGGCCACAGCCAGGCGGAACGACTTGGGGATATTAAATGGGAGGTCGGCAGACAGTGTTGATGCTTGGTTTTACAGCGCTGTAGACTCTAGTAGACCCAGACATGGCCACAGTGACCCAGACCCAGTTTCAAAATATGATCCCAATCTTGGTTTAACTTCAGCTAGCAGTTGGAAAATGCCAGAGAAATGACCTGCCATTGAGGGCGAATGGGGCATAAACGCATATACAGAGGAGAGAAGACAGCCACTAACATTTCCAAATCATTCATATTCATGACATTTTTGGGGAAATTTGAGAGAAATAACGCCTTGCCTCATTTCAAGGCTTGCCATATTTGAAGTACACTTCATGGCCTAGATTCTGGCCTTAGATGGTCTGAGGGTTCAAAATGAAAAAAAAATTCAATTCAATTCAATTTATTTTTGTATAGCCCAAAATCACAAATTACAAATTTGCCTCAGAGGGCTTTACAATCTGTACACATACGACATCCTCTGTCCCGGAACTCTCACATCCCGGAACCCCTTTTAACGGGGAGAAAAGAGGAAGAGACCTTAGGAGAGCAACAGAGGAGGGATCCCTCTCCCAGGATGGACAGAAGTGCAATAGATGTCATGTGTTCAGAATGAACAGCATAACAGAGTTATAACACATTCAATGCATATGACAGAACCACGGCAGGAGGCAAGACCAGGGTCCAGGTATAACCAGGATCCATGGAAACCTGCGAGGTGAGAAAGCACAGAGACTCTGGTGAAGAAGCAAAGTCAGTAATGTGCGTTAATGGTACAGGTAATATAAAATAGTAATGTGAGTAATAATAAAAATGATATTAGCAGTGGGAGTCAGCAGGGCCATGGCGGGAGGAAGGACCAGGGTCCAGATAAAACTACGATCCATGGAACCCTGTGAGGAGAGAAAGCACAAAGACTCCGGGGAAGAAGCAAAGTCAGTAATGTGCATTAATGGTATCGGTAATAGAATTAATAATGTTAATAATAAAAATGGTAGTAGCAGTAGGTGTCAGCAGGGCCATGGCGGGAGGAAGGACCAGGGTCCAGATAAAACTACGATCCATGGAACCTGTGAGGCGAGAAAGCACAAATACTCCGGGGAAGAAGCAAAGTTAGTAATGAGCATTAATGGGACATCAATTCATGCAGAAGGAGAGAGAGAAGAGCTCAGTGCATCCTAGGAAGTCCCTCGGTAGTCTAAGCCTATACCAGCTTATCTAGGGGCTGGTCCAAGGCAACTTATACAGAAGTTTGCAGAAGTATATCCTTGCTGCTGTAACACACAAATTTCCCCCTGGGGATGAATAAAGTATCCATCTATCTATCTAAAAAAGGAAAGTCTTAAGCCTACTCTTAAATGTGGTGAGTGTGTCTGCCCCCCTGACTGAAATGGGAAGCTTGTTCCACAAAAGAGGAGCTTGGCTCCCATCCTACTTTTTAAGACTCTAGGAACCACAAGTAACCCTCAATTTAGGGAGCGTAGCTCTCTAGTAGGGTAATATGGTACTATAAGCTCTTTAAGATATGATGGTGCCTGACCAGTTCGGGCTTTGTAGGTAATCAAAAGGATTTTAAATTATATTCTAGATTTTACAGGGAGCCAGTGCAGAGAAGCTAATACAGGAGTAATATGATCTCTTTTCTTAGTTTTTGTTAGTACACGAGCTGCAGCATTCTGAATCAACTGGAGCGATTTAAAGCCCCAGTTCCACCGAAAGCCGGATATACTACGGATGTCCCCAGATACACTACGGATCAGATCCGGGGTCATCCGGGAGTGGAACCGTAGTGAAACCGTAGTCAGTCCGGGACGTTCCGTGATGAACCGTAGTAAAACCGTGGCCATCCGTACTGAAACGTGGCCATCCGCAGCCATCCGTGGCGTATCCGGGAAGACGAGCGGCTCGTCGGACGTACAACTAACATCCGGGGTGATCCGGGGACATCGTTGATCGTAGCGCATCCGGGAAGAAACGTAGTAGGACCGGGATGAACCGTAGCGTAACCGTAGTAAGACCAGGATGAACTGTAGCATAACCGTGTTAATCCGGGATGAAACGGGAGCTAGTTGACACCCTGGAGCACCCCGGATGGGTTTAATTTTCGGCGTGTTGTTGTCGTCTGAGGAAGATTCTTCTTCTCTTCTTTTCTTTTCTTTTCTTCTTCTTCTGCTGCAGCAGCAGCTTTCTTCTTTGCAGCAGTCATCGCCTTCTTCTTGGGTTTAATTTTCGGCATGTTGTCCTTTCAAATATTTTCGGAAGAGTGATTTTGTCTCTGAAAATCAGAACTATTTATACCCTGACGCTTCATCCCGGACGCATCCGTGACGCATCCGGGCCGTGTGGCGTATCCGTAGTTGAACTGGGAAACATGTCGTTGAACCGGGAAACATGTGTTGTCATCCGGGACGATTTCCTTCCCGGATCACCCCATATCACCTCGGATAAAAAGAGGTGTGATCCGGGAAGGAAATCGTCCCGGATGACAACTACGGGGACATCCGTAGTATATCCGGCTTTCGGTGGAACTGGGGCTTAAGAGACTTGCAGGTCATCCAGGTTTTTATGTCCTTAAGACATGCTTGCAGTTTAGTGAGCTGGTTTGTTTCATCTGGTTTGATCGATAGATATAATTGAGTATCATCTGCATAACAATGAAAGTTTATAGAGTGTTTTCTGATAATATTGCCTAAAGGAAGCATATATAAGGTGAACAAGATTGGTCCAAGCACAGAACCTTGTGGAACACCATGACTAACGTTGGTGTTCATCAAGGTTTCATCGTTTACATATACAAACTGTGATCGATCAGATAAATAGGACTTAAACCAGTTCAGTGCGGTTCTTTTGATGCCAATATAATGTTCTAGTCTCTGCAACAGGATGTAATGGTCTATGGTATCGAACGCAGCACTAAGGTCTAACAAGACAAGAACAGAGACAAGTCCTTTGTCTGATGCAATTAGAAGGTCATTAGTCATTTTTACCAGAGCTGTCTCTGTGCTATGATGCTTTCTAAATCCTGACTGAAAATCCTCAAATAAACTATTGTTTTTTAGAAAGTCACACAACTGATTTACGACTGCTTTCTCTAGGATCTTAGAGAGGAGGGGGGGGTTAGAGATCGGTCTATAGTTAGCCAACACCTCTGGGTCGAGAGTGGGCTTCTTAAGAAGAGGTTTAATTACAGCTACTTTGAAGGACTGTGGTACATGGCCTGTTAGTAAAGACAGGTTGATCATATCTAGTAGAGACGTGCTAATTAATGGTAGCACTTCTTTAAGCAGCCTAGTCGGTATAGGGTCTAAGAGACAGGTAGAAGGTTTAGACGTAGACATTGTTGAAGTCAAATTGTCAAGGTCGATGGGAGTAAAGCCAGCTAAATATATATCAGGGTTTACAGCTGTTTCTAAGGTTACTCTATTTGAGGAAAGATCGGTACTAGTTGAGGGCAGGAGATTATTAATGTTCTCTCTAATAGTTATAATCTTATCATTAAAGAAGTTCATGAAGTCATTACTACTGAGGTCTATAGGAATACGCGGCTCAACAGAGCTGTGACTCTGTCAGCCTGGCTACAGTGCTGAAGAGAAACCTGGGGTTGTTCTTGTTTTTCTCTATTAACGATGAGTAATAGGCTGCTCTGGCATTACGGAAGGCCTTCTTATATATCTTAAGACTGTCTCGCCAGACTAACCAAGATTCTTCCAAGTTAGTGGAACGCCATGTTCTTTCAAGTTTTCGCGATGTCTGCTTTAATTTGCGAGTTTGAGGGTTATACCATGGAGCGAACCTCCTTTGTTTTACTAACTTCTTTTTTAGAAGAGCAATAGAGAAGTGTCCTTCTCAGTGAGCTTGTAGCACTATCGACAAGATGATCAATCTGGGTCGGACTAAAGTTATCACAGGAGTCCTCTGTTATATTGAAGCATGGTATTGAGTTAAATACAGATGGAATCACTTCTTTAAACTGAGCTACGGCACCATCAGATAGACATCTAGTGGAGAAACTGTTGCCTAATGGCGTACACTCCGTTAGTAGGAATTCAAAAGTTATTAGATAATGATCCGATAAGAGAGGGTTCTGTGGAAACTATTAAATCTTCTATTTTAATGCCATAAGTCAGAACCAGGTCGAGGGTGTGGTTAAAACAGTGATTGGGTTTATGTACACTCTGACAGAAGCCAATCGAATCTAATAATGAGATAAACGCAGTACTAAGGCTATTATTCTCGACATCCACATGAATATTAAAGTCACCTACAATAATTACTTTATCTGTTTTAAGGACTAGATTTGATAAAAACTCTGAAAATTTCGATAGGAATTCAGAATACGGACCTGGGGCCCGGTACACTATCACAAATAGAACTGGCTGTATTGTTTTCCAGGTTGGGTGTGAAAGACTAAGAACAAGGCTTTCAAATGAGTTATAATTTAGTTTAGGTTTAGGGTTTAATAATAGGCTTGAGTCAAAGATGGCTGCTACTCCACCTCCTCGGCCAGTGCCTCGAGGAATGTGAGTATTAATATGACTTGGAGGAGTTGATTCATTTAGGCTGACATATTCTTCATTACACAGCCAGGTTTCAGTGAGACAAAATAAATCAATATGATTATCTGATATTAACTCATTTACTAGTACAGCTTTAGATGACAAAGATCTGATATTTAAGAGTCCACATTTAATTATCCTACTTTGTTGCACTGTTGCGTTGGTATTAACTTGTATTCGGTTATTTTGTTTAACTCCTCGACTGTTTACCTTTTGATTTAATTAATTGAAGTGGCCATGGGGCAGACACAGTCTCTATATGGTTTTGGGTGGGTAACTGCTCTAATGGAAGCTCAGAGAAGTGTGTAAGACTGCAACTCTGCTTCTCCTGGTCTGAACTTTGGGTTGTCATGGATTAGGTCCACAAAGAAACTCGGTAAGATTTGCAGAAATGCTCCATCCAAAGTGGGATGAATGCCATCACTCCTAAGCAGACCAGGTTTTCCCCAGAAAGTCTCCCAGTTGTCTACGAAGCCCACATTGTTTGCTGGACACCACCACGACAACCAGCGGTGGAACAATGACATGCGGCTTATACATTACAGCCAGCTGGCTCACTACAGTAGCTACCGACTGAGCTTCCATGGTGCGGTGCCGTGCTTCTATCTCACTAAGATAGAAGCACAGAAGAAGTCTTTGCACTAAGAAGTGCAAAGACGTGACTGAGCAGTGTTGTCCCAGAGTGGCTCTTTATCTAACCAACCATCTTTTACAGACTTGCTCAGAATATTTGTTGACATTTTTTTATTTTGGCCTTCTGGCAAGTTGCATATTGCACTGTGCATTATTTTTCAAGTTTCAGAAGCATTCATGATTTCCTTTGTTTTTCTCCGCTTCACAATGCAGGACCATGACCATGACCATATTTATTAGATCTTCATCTGCAAGATAGTCAAGCAAGGGAAATGAAAGAATCACACCACCTGCAAGGCTGTGTCGTAACTTATACATAAGTGTTATCCCACACATGATGCGTATGCTTCATAGGAAGGACGTCAGCCTAATATCTGCAGACAGCTGGGTGGCTAAAGTTACCGTTAGCTGTAGGAACAGCCTGAATAAAGTTTACACACTGTTCAGTCGACTCCTGTGGCTTCGCCTCTCCAGATCATATCAAGTCAGCAAACATAAACTGAGAGTGCAGATCAGTGTGCTGAGTCATTTATCAGTCCGTCCCTCTCGTAGATGCAACACTCATCAGTCAGAGACAGCCGGTCCCCATGGAGTCAAGAGACCTGGGGTCACGGCAGTTTTTACGGGACTGTCGTGACTCATGACGGCCATCCATACCTTTGTGTGATGGAGGAGGGTGTGTGTCTGTATCTGATGAGGTTGGGGGCCAAACTAAACATTGCACCGGAACCCCTGTCGAGTATATCACAGCAACTGTCAATTTGGGCCTCCCCACTGACAGCAGATTTGTATACCTTCAAATAGCACTTAAGGCCTCTGAGCCTAAGTTAATGGGAATACCACGGCTGTTTCTTGCCCAGCATGCAGTCAGCGCTACACTTTGAAAGTAGCAGACACGTTTGCTCTTCATAAACAGGAAGCTTGCAGCCTTTCTTTCAGCCCTGTCTCACGCGACAGACGGCCTGTCAGCAACAGGCTTTGGTGCCACATCTGGGAAAGTTATTCCCCGTCTCCCCTCAACTATTCCTCAGCTCTCCCACACTGCCAAAACATGTTGATAGTCTTGGCCCTGACTGAAGGTTTGGGCAGAGAGGATCACCTTGCCATCACCGCAATGACCGAATAAGAGTGCCATGATGGTGTGCAATCAGAGAATGGAATGGCACAACGAGTTCACATACCTACTAGTTCTAAGTTCTAAAACTCCAGCAGTAGCATAAAATACAAGTCTTTATTAATGTTTCATGGAAATAATCTGAGTAAAAAAACTAAAAGCGTGTCTCAAAAGGATTTTTTCTTTTGTTCAGATAGAACCTCTTTGGCTGGGCTTAATCCCTTCTATGGCATTAACCTTGATGTCGCCCTGAAGCTGAAATGTTCTGGTGTTGCTGGAGCATTGACCACCCACGGTTGGTTGTGTTGATAGAGTACTCCACTTATTCTCTATTTATTATCTATAGCATTGTCGGACTCACAATTGACAATCAAAAATATCTATAAAAAAATCTAAATGCCTCTTCCTTTTCATAACCCGGTGCAAACATTACCCACAATGCAACAGACTGCCGACAGTTCGATCGGATATTCCAGTGTGTTATCCTAGTAGCAATGTAGCCTTGGGCCCATAACTTCCTAACCAAAAGTGCAAAAAGCAGTTAAGTCTAGAGTAATGTACAGATGAATATATAGAAAAGAATATTGCATTCACTAGATATGTACAGTATGAAAAGTGTACGAATGCACAAAGATATGTACTGTATGAACATAGCAGGCAGCGCAGGTATAAGTATAAATATACAGAATAAACACCTGGAAACAAACTTTGATGTGTAAAATTGGTGGAGTTCTCCTTTAGGCACAGGCCAGAAAAAGTCAAGATGTCATGATACATTCTCGATACGCACTTCAATACCTGGTACCAGTAAACTTCTCTTAAAAAGTGTTTTTAATCAGTCCAGACTTCAGCGTCTGTACTGCGTACGCTTTACCTCTGAGGCTGGTGCATTTTTATTCCCTGACGTGGATCACATAAACCTCAGAAAGAAAAGAAATGCCCCCCCCCCCCCTTGACTTCAGTATTAACACTATCATTCCTCCCTGCTACACTCTCCCCTGCCGCTCCAGCCTTCCTGCAGACTGGACGAATCTCACCCTCAACATTTTTGCCCTTCAAGTTGATTGATGTCTGTGTTGTGTCTGAGATGCTCTCCTGACTCCCTTTCCATATGCTCGACACAACCAAAGAAATCTGCCAGCAGTGTGTGCATACTTACAAAGGCATAGATGTGAGGAGGAGGGAGGAAGGTTTCAGAGGATTTGGAAATGTTTTGTCATCGCTGTGGCCGGGGACCTACTGCTCAGAGACTTGTCAAAGTAGTGTTGATAGGCTGGGTGTGATTGTTATGATTGCGTAAAATACAGAGGTACTTGAAAAGCTGTTAGAAGACAACATTTCTTGTCCTTTTGCATGTGAAGAGAATCTGAAGTGATTTTCAAGGCATATTCCTCCCCTGAAGCAGATATCTATACCACCTGTCGAGAACCACATTTAAACTGACTGGTGTAAACAGCCATGAAAACAATTAACACAATTAATTCAAAGTGATTGGATTCTGTGGGAACTTCACATGTTACGCCAAAGGGCACTGACATACAGAACTGACATTTTAGCCATCAGGAGTCGCTGTATGTTTTCTGTAGGTTTTGCGGTGTGTCCAGCACCTTTGGCTCTAATCAGCTCTTATCAGCAGCTGTTTTGTTGGTCCATTCAGGAGTTGGAGAAAGATATAGCTGACTGGCTGTTCAGTTTAGTGAAGCAGTGATTTTCACTTTATAACATTTTAGTTTAGTAGTAGTTGAGTTTCAGTTTAAAATGGTTCAGTAAACTGAACTGTAGATGTCATTTGAATCGTATGTGGGATGGAAGGCAATGACTCTGTGTGCCTCTACTGTCAGGACAACATCATCAGAAAACGTTTATATTTTAGGAGGCAGGAATATGAACCACTGATGTCTGGTTTATTTTGTTGATGTTCTTCAGAGTCTATAAGTCTTAAACTTTCCACTTATTTGCTTTAACAGTGGGACAGAATGAACAGAAAGTGCATGTCAGTGATCAGCTAGCCATTGGCTGTAGTCTTAGCAGTTTGTGAAAATCCAGTGGCGGGCCGTGCATTTTATACCTGGGCCTGCACTCGTAAAAATGAAGCTCAACACCTACAAATACACTATGAGTGCAGATACATGAATACCCGCATGACGGGATGCGGCGGCATTAACGAACAATGCATGCAGTCAAAATCAATTAAGCTAAAACACGCATTCCGCCACACACTCAAGAGCACGGGCCATTCAAATATTATTCATAAAAGCGACACGATAGACAAACGAACAGTAGTAACGTTACTATGTAAACAAACACACGCAGTTTGTCACTTACCAAAACTTAAAGAGTTTAATCCCAGTACATCGTTTCAGTTCCAGTAAGAAGTCCTTCTCGATTCATGGGCGCCAGTGATGACAGTCGAGCCTCCCCAGTTGTATTTCGCCGGTCTGCTGCGGCAGGTTCGCAGCCGGGATCCCTCCTCCGCCGGGGCGCCGGCCGGCGCAGAGAACGTGTTCGTTGAGTTGTAGATCCACTCGAGTCTCTCCAAAAGTTTTCAAAAGCACCGTAGCTTGTGTCCTGCCGTGCTATGGCGTCCTCAGGTTAGCGTAGCGTAGCTCCAAACACCGAGAGCTCAGTTACAATGAAACACATTCAGCCATAAAATGTGCAACGCTTCTCCGACGATGTCAGCCAGAAATACCGTTCATACAAATCCTTTTCCTGGCTGAGTCAGGGCTGCCAGCTGTGGGGTTGACTGACCATTTCTTACGATGTCCTACTTTTCCTGAAATGTCCTTCTTTCTTGAGAAAGGCGTTCCTAGTAACTCCGCCACTAAATCAGTTTCTCCTCCGCCATTTGATGTTAAAAAAAAAAGCCATAATTTCTTCCATATCTTTCCACTTGAACTCTGACTGCTACAACCTAAGTTCTGCTAGCAAGCATGAGTTTCACTTTAGTCACGTGCTCGCCTACTGACCAATCACAGCACACTCACTCTGCACTTCGCGGCAGAGCTGCACCTGGACTCTGAGCTGCATGTAATGATGACGTAGTTGTGGGCCGGCTAGTATGGGGCTAGCAGGTGCTGACACTCAAAGAATACGCCCAACATGTCAAACTAAAGATCTGATTGGTTGAACACGATGGCAATCAACAATATCGTCCCCATTCACTTAAACTGCACATGGATTCACTTGTGAGTCTGCAGGCCTCGGGCCTCTCTTCTTACCTAGAGACACAGAGGTGAAATCTGATTGGATAAAAGCTCTACTTAAAACAAGCTGCACTGGAAGCAGAGCAACTGAGGAAGACAGTAGCTGTGCAATGAGAAAACAAGATAATGGGAAAAATATTTTTATAAATTATAATACATGTAGTGTATTTAAGAAAAATTATAAAATTATAAAATAGCTATAACTTTGTGATTCTGTTTAGGCCAGCAGAGAAGGCTTTGCAGGCCCTGACGACCCACCACTGTGGAAATCAGATGACGTAGTGAAAGGCCTCCACCAGTCGTTATCCTTTTTAAGTCAGTTTGGTGTTTCAACCATATTTTCCAAATGTTCCAACCTGATTGAATCTGTTAGTCAAGGTTAAGTATTGGGTCGGGGTCGGGGTCAGGGTCAGGGATAACCTGATTAAACCTTGAAACTCAAGGCTGTTGAAGGCTGTAAAGTTTTCATGCTGAAAACAACTATAGTAACAGACATAACTGAAGAGTTTGAAAATAAGCAATCTGTGTTCCTCAGTTAAGTATGATAGAAAATATGTCACTTTTGACTGTGGAAGTGAGTAAGCAGGTTCCAGGTCTGTGATTTGGAACCTTTTGTTTACATTTGGCTCACGTACTGTTCTTTTAAGGAAGCAAGAGCCCTCGCTTTGCCCATCCAGAGTTACCTTACCGTGCCTTTTCCTTCCTAGTTCCTTTTGGGAATAATCTTCCCATCAAAAGGAATTATGCAAACCATGTTTAGACTTCAAATCTTGGACATCCATATACGTGGAGGCATTTCTTAAACCACCTCTCTGTTGGTGTTTGGTTGTAACCACTACATCATATTAGGTCCCTCGTTAACAGTCAATTTTTGCACCTATTAGTGAATGTTTCGGTAGCCTGGTGTGTTTTATCCAGTGGTTTTTCCTGCCTCTCAGGTTTAGAAAACATTCCTCCGCCTGCTTGGCCGTACTCCACGCTTCTGCACTGGTGTGAACAGCTGACAGCCACAACAAAGCACTGAGCTCTGGAGACAGGGGTTTGGAGCTGAGGCAGGGATGTTATTAAAAGTGAATCAAGTTGAAAGAATTAGTGGAGAAAATGTAAACGCACCCGAAGAGACGTATGTAAGACATTGGTGTACATTAGGGAAGAAGACTAAATGTGTCAGATACTTTGAGATGGGATCCAGTATCTCTTCACTCATCTCTTCCTCCTGTCAGTCTGTACTGAGGGTTTATGAGGGTGGAGAGGGACACAGAGATGCTGTCTTCCAGTACTTCTTCCTGATCCCAGTGGGAACTCATAGCAAAGGATCTTTGGAGCACGTTCTCTTTATTTGAGGGGTTAAAGTTCCTGACAATGGTTTGCTGAAAATCAACAGTAAAAACGAAGAAGGAAGATAGAATGAGAAGAAAACCAGAGAGCAAGGAAAGCAGGCGCAGAAGCGGAAGGTGGTATGCTTGCTGTTTGTCTGTTTTGGAATAAAGCTGGGTATGCTCATATGCCAATATCCACCTCTCAGAGACTTAGAATGAAGAACTGGAAGACATCCCAGAGTTTTGTTTGCTGACTTCTCTCTGTCCCAGATTTCTTTTCTTGATTCCTGCTCCCATTTCAGAGGCGCCACTGGATTTAGGAGCAGTGGAAGAGGAGGAGAAACAGTTAGAGGGGGGGGGAGCAGGGAGGAGACACATCACACGTTTCTCTAAATTTAAAATGATATAGTACATTTTGTGTTGATGTTTTGACTGGAGCCTCCCCAGTCGATTATGACAAGCTCCAACTTGAAAGTGATGTCACGTTTTCCAATGGATCAAAGAATAACCAAAGTCGGTGTGCTCTCCCCTCCCCTCCTCTTGGTTTCTGCCATGCTCTCGGTGGCAGTGGGCAACCATACAGGAAGGATCAAGGTGGTCTTCACACCAACCATCTGCAAATTAACCTGCATAGGAGGCAGATGTCATAACAACTGCGAGCTGGGAAACACCACCACCATCATCAGTGAGAACGGCCACGCTACAGACACACTGACAGCACCCAACTTCAGAGTAGGTGAGTGATCCACAGCTCTGTGTGTTGCTTTTGAGACCCTGTATATTCACCAATTCACACACACACACACACACACACACTGCTCTCTACGGATGGTACTGCTAACCGACTGTGATATTAGACCTGTTGATGGACAACACGTTTACTTAATCCTAGCAAATAATTTAGCAGCCACCAATCGGAAGAGTCTGCTCGGATTTCTGTTTCCATTCTACATGTGTTTCTTTATCTACTGTCATCTGTAAACACCAGGCAGCATACGCTTGTTTGTTGTCTAACTTCATTCAAAGTCCAATAACTGTAGTTGCAGAATCTGACCTTCTGCTATTATGGTTATCACATCAAATGTATACAACTATAAACTTACACAAGTTTACTCACTGACAGGTGAACATTACTCTAAATTGATATTTATATTCTTCTCTGACTTTGGGTTAGGCTGTGGACGAACACCGCCGTTTCCAAGCATTGAGATGTATATTTCTAAAAGTGTTACATAAAAGATTAGACAAACTCTTTGATTTGAGAGTAGCCCTCATCTTGAGCTCTATAGGAGATTATCAGACTTTGAATGAGTGTATACAAGAACATTGCAGCCTCAGGGGATCATGAAACAAGTTCTGTGCAATGGAGCATGTGATGTGGGGGTTCTTTAATGTATCGCACAGACCCGGCAAACTGTGTCTGAACTTGCCTCAGTCCTTACAAGGACCAGATCTCCAGCTCTGACACATGCAGAAACATGGGACGAGCGGAACAAGATGAATTCCTGTCTGACTCAGCTGAACAAATGAGTAGAACTGGAGTACCACCAGACTTGTATCTGTGGGTGACCGGGAGGGATGGTTCTTTGTTTGTTTACTGGAATGGATTTGTAGTTACGTCTGTGTTTACTCGGAGCAGTTAAACACATTTTGCTTCAAGATCAAATTTGACAATTTGAGCCAAGAACCAATTACCAAATACCTGTACCTCTGAGGAGGTGGTCGCACTGTAGAATCTAAAATGGACAAAACTATTCTTCTGAATATTCAATTGAATTAGTTTTGTCTCTCGAAGAGGAAATGCTGCTGTGAAATAAACTTCTGGCGTGGTTTCCCATGAGTCATTATACATAATGTGTTATTCAGCGATGGCGTAGATCACCTTCAACATGGATGCACTATGGGAACGGTGGTGGAAAGAAACATTTTCAACCTGGAATAATAAAATGAAACTCTTGTAGCTGTAGGACATTTGACTGCGGCGACTGTAGATTAGATTACATTACATTAAATTCAACTTTATTGCCATTGCACATATTACAGACAGGGTTGGAATCGCTGGTGTCTGCTGTAACCGCTCTGATTCGGAGTGGAGTTAAAATGTATCCATTGGGCTTTTGATGTAGATACAAAGGAACCACTTACATTATGTTGGTGGGTGAGCTACATTTCATTCAAAGAAATCTTGCACTGCCCAATCATAGAGCAGGCTCTGAGGCAGTCAGAATTCACATACATTACAGTGCAATATGCAGGTTCACATGTTATAATAACCCAGAGTCATCTATTGGTTAGAAATACAGAACAGTAAACCAGATATTTGTTTTATTGGTTACTTTTCCAACCTACTGTTGCAGATTCACATTGCACGTGGATCTGACTGAAGGGGGAGGAATGGAGCTTTAGTGTCCCGTGCATGTCCAGGCTTGCCTCATTCCTCCCCTGCCCTGACTCTTCCCTTCCTTCCTCCGGCCTGCTCATCTGTGTGATAGAGTGCCGACCTGAGCCAGGGAACTGGACTAGCTGAAAGTCTATTTGCAGTCCAGACTCAATAAATTGCACTTGTGTTGTTTATCATACTTACCCGATGACAGAAGCGGTTAGAGAGGAGTGTTGATTCAAGATACAATGGAAGGGAAGGGGAGGATCTTTTCAAACTCAGACTACAACCCATGATGACACGTTGGCCAATTAACAGAGCCAAAAAAGTCCAGAAGATAAGCTTAAGGAAAAATATAAAGCTCAAAGCCGTGTAAAGTATGTAAACGTTTTGTCTTTTTAGATTGTCTTGTATTGTGGAGTTTGTATTACTTACTAAAGAATGATCATATCTCAGTGAACAAAAGCTTTCTTTTCAACCAAATGAAGTGTAGTTCTACGTTCGATAGATGCCTCAGGGCTTTTCACCAGCTAATCAGCAGAAGAATGCTCCCTGGGACAGCGGCCCAGTTCTTCATCCATCTGTCTGATTGTCTCTAAGCCTGGCTGGCTGCGTCTCTTCTTCTGTCACGTTGTTCCTCGTTATATAATGGTAAACTAAAAACCACAAATGCAGAGTTTTACTCAGTTTTACTCAGGATTTTGTGAGACTATGGTGGTGGACCTCGTAACCCTCGAAGGGGGTCCGGGGGCTTTGAACTAAGAATGTAACTAAGTATATTTAGGCTGCTCAATACTTGAGTACAATTATGAGGTACCTGTGCTTTACTTGAGTATTTCCATTTCATTTCACTTTATACTTCTCGTCCACTACATCTCAGAGGGAAATATTGTACTTTTAACATCACTACTTTTATTCGACGACATTAGATAGTTAGGCTACTTTGCAGATTCAGATTATTAATATAAAATATATATCAACTGTTAAACTATGATGTATTATTAATTAGTTCATAGCCTGATTATTACCTACATTAAGTACTTAAAACTAGCTCCACCTTCAACAGCTGCAACATTAAACCGATGAACACATTAATGCATCAATAATTATAATCCAATGTTATAGGTCTACCATAAATATATTGTTGGAAATTGGCCATTCTGCATAATTTTGTACTTTTACTTAATTAACATTTTAAATGTGGGACTTTTAGTGAGTATTTTTACACTGCGCTCTCAGTTAGTGACAGTGGCTCCATGGTAACCGTGACAGCTTGACCAATTAGCAACAGGGGCGGGGCTTAGCGAAGGGTCAAGGTTCACTTCTTGTGAGAGTGAACTGTTAAGATGAGGTTAGATAAATGGCCTTTTCTAAGCGAAGTAAAACACTACAATTCTTAGTTTCAGGTACATTTTACACGCTGTTCCTTTAACACAATGTAAGGAATGTCTTGCTTTTTTATGCCTAAATTGAAAATGTGCATAAAAACAGGTGGCTGGAAATGCACCTGTCTGATTATACCGTCCGGTTACTAAAAGTTAATCAACACCTTCCAACTAATCAGTTACCATGGAATAAAATAGAATAACATTTAAAATGTACATTATCCTATTAGTGACATGCATGGTTGCTGCTTGGTGATTTTCAGTGATAACTTTGTTGGATGGATGACATGCACATCTAAGATTCCCTGACCTGTACAGCACTGAATTTGCTCAGCTTCCAATCCAACTATGACGTACTTAAGCCTAATCATTGACAGATGCATTGAAAAGTCAGACAAATGTGAATCCAGATACAGTCCTAGATGTGTTTATAAAGGCTCGTTTGTATCTGTGTGTGGCAGCATTAGTGCATCAACATCATCTACCTCTTGTTCTTCTTTCTCTTCCTCAGTGGTGTGTCACCTGCCGTGTATAAACGGTGGGAAGTGCAGCACCAGGGACAAGTGTCAGTGCCCTCCCAACTTCACTGGAAAGTTCTGTCAGATGCCTGTTCAGAACGGACACCAGCAGCACCAGCAGACGTCAGGCGGCTACAGACAAACTCAGGTCCACTCCACACATACACTGCCTCTGACCTACAGCAACGGACAGAATCCCGGTGAGTGAAAAGCACAACTGTGATGCTAGCAGTACAATTAAAGGCTAAACAGTTGGGTTTGTGATCTAGATGGTAAGAGTAAGACTTCCCTATTGTTTATCAGTGAACTTCCTGTAAAGGATGCATTATTTAGCCCATTTGCTGCAAGTCACGCATTGCAAAGGCTGCGTTGATGGTCGTAAAAAGCACAACTCACAAATATGACATTCTACAGCTCTGGAATGTGACCAGCGGTACTGTAGAGTTGAGCTTTCTTGTAGTAAATGGCTTAAAACATGTATAAACACTGGCGTCAGCGTGTTAGTCATTGTAATAGTCTCCCCACCCGCATTAGTTCAAAAGATTTTTCTTTAGCTGGCTCTGTTTCAGTTAGAACAATAAGTTACAAATATTACGTCTCCAATAGCTGTTAAATACCTGCAAAGGGCCCACACTCTATTTCAACATCATTTTGTTGTTAAAGAGGCACTCCAGACATTTTATATTACACTTCCATGAAGTTGGCGGGATAGTGAGAGCAAGGTTGAGAGACATTTTTTGAATTACCACAGTTCAGCAGAGACGCAGCTGTGTGGCCCAACGCATCAACACACTGAACGACAAGATGCAGCAAGAGACATTTAAACTGATCACAGGCTGCATGCCTGTAGACAATCCAGCTGGTGTACATGGCAGCTCTGAAACAGTCTGTAACAAACAGCTCATCTACAATAGAGATTTTACATTTGATCCTTGGAATGCCAAACATTCTCTTGGTCCAACTTCTCCAGTGTGACTGTTTGCTGCTTTGGCTCTGTTTTATGTCCTAAACTAAATATTTCTGGGTTTTGGAGTCTTGTGCTCAAGAAAATTATAATTTTATGATATCCAGATTTTTACTCACTACAGTACTAGAATACTACAATTCCCATAATGCAACGCAGAAGTGTTAGATCCTCCCTGCTGGATAAACACTCGCACGTTTCTAACTCTAATCCCCCAGTCTGTCACACAGGTTTTCTGCAATAACATTGTAATCTCAAAGCACAAGTTGATCTTTCAGTTCAAGCAGTGGTCAGTCGCAACGCACCACGTTCACAATACTAGAGGGAGCTGTTTTTCTGCGATAATGTGAATACGCTATCAGACCTGACAAAGCTCCCCTAACCACTTATGCTTAAAAGACTAATCTATATGCGTCCCCTTAAGAATATTACACATTCTTTCCAGTAATACCCACCCCTTCCTTTTTATAATGGCATTGTTCTGTCATAATTGTATTGTTCCTGTTGTCCCGTGTTCCTTCAGTGTTCAACCCCAGCATCGTCAACATCCACATCAAACACCCTCCAGAGGCCTCTGTCCAGGTCCACCGGGTGTCCCAGCTGGATAACTACCACAACAACGGGCAACGGCTGAAAGGTTCCCAGCCAGGCTCCTCTTCATCCACCAGTTACACCTATCACCACACAGAGAGCAGCCAGAAGATCCAGCACCCCGGCTACAACATAGTCTATCCCGGCCAGCATGGCTACCAGCTCCCCCAGTACCAGCCTGTCGCCTCCAAGAACACTCTGGGTCGCTGCTTCCAGGAGACAGCAGGGAGTCAGGTACCCTGTCTGAAATGTCTACTCCATGCTAGCTCAATTCAACAATACAGTAATAGTAATGTGACTTATAATAATAATAATAAAAAAAAGTAGCATTAGGTGTCAGCAGGGCCACGGTCCAGATAATAATGATAAAAATACATCTTAGAAAACAATGTAAAACAATCAATGGAGCCTCTCAATAGGAGGGGAAGTATGTAAACTAGGGTGTGCCATGTCATGTCAATCATGATAATCCCAGTATACATCTTAAACTGACACAAATGTGTCCTGTCACATTATTACCTGAGGGTAAACTGTTGACATACTGACTTGTAACGTTGCTGCTGGCTCAGCTCTGAAGGAGTCGGTTTCATAAACAGGGTTTTGATCACATGACCTTCAGAGATAAAGAGCAACGGTGCTACAATACACAACATACTTCACCATCTAGTAACTACAAGACAAGTTGCATCAGGTAAGTAATTAATCAACAAAGCTCGGAGGAGTAGAAGCTAAAGGAGCACTTAGTCACATTCAGAAAGGGGGATTTGAGAAAAAAGTCACAAAAAACAGTGTTTATATCGCCTACTCCTAATGTTAACTGTTTCTTTGTCACTTTTAAACATACAAAGTATTCCTTATTGGACTTCAAAAGTGCTATATTCGAAGATTGGAAGCATTTTTATTGCCTCTCAACATGCAGCTAACGGCGCTAACACCGCTAACAGTGCAAACGATGAAAACATCGGCAAAAGTGCTGGCAGAGCTAACAAGTGCTTACCTGAGAGGGCAGAGGGCGGGTGCTACGCTTCCACAACGATGCCGTCAGTCGGAGCAGCATCATCAGCTGTAGTCCTCCGTACGAGTGCAGTGTAGAGCAGCGGCCGTGAGATAGCCAGGGCACGCTCACATGCACAAATGCAATGAAAGCTAATCTAAACTAAGTACAGTGAAGCTTGGAGTTCAAAACCCACAGAGAGAATTACTTCATTCTCTGTTCAGGTAGACATTACTCCACTACATCTTCACATAGCTAGCTTCACGTAGGGCAAGACAAATCCAATAAGCTATATTAACTTACTATTTGACTAAAATAGCCAAGAAACAGTTCACTTCTTGTCTCCTCATATTGGGGTCCTACACTAACGTTGTCATCTAATGGTACCAGGTTCATGAACAACAATGGCTAATTCATTGTTTTGTGGTGAATCCATTATTAAATGAGGCGAGTGTCTACGCTCTGAGCACTGGTCCCACACACTAGTATTCAGGGTAATACATGGTAAATGGACTTGTACAGCGCTTTCCTAGTCTTTGGCAGGCTACCATGCCCACCATCAGGACTAACTAACATTCACACACCGTAGGCACCGCTACAATTTTGGAGGTTAAGTGTCTTGCCCAAAGACACATCGACATGCGACCAGCAGAGCCGGGGATGGATCCTACTGACTTTGTTGATCCCTCGATCAGTAAAAGTTTTTTGGGGGGAAGACAGAGGCTGTTGTATGCTGTACAGATTATAAGGCCCTCTGTGGCGTCTTGTGCATTGCGATATTGGTCTATACAAATCATTTAATTGAAAAAATAACAATATCTGACTTCCTCAAATGTCCAATTATGCAATACATCAGCCTCGGTTGTACTTGATGTTTACTGCTAAGTAAGTTAGCATGCTAACACGCTAAATTAAGGTAGTGAATATGGTTAATATTGTTAGCAGTGTCATTGTGATGTAGGCATTGTTAGCACCACTGTGCCAAAGGACAACTTTGCAGAGCTACTAACGTGTCTGTAGACTCCAGTCTTGTTCACACAAACATCTGGCCCAGTGGAGCTTTCCTTTAATAAGAGTATCTCACCACCCGAACAGTCAGTATTCATGCATTTACATGCTAGCTATGAAGCAGCGTGTTTACTGGCCACCAGTATGCAAGCTGTGACATCAAATATCATAGGAAAAGATTGATATAATCGTTATCTCTGTGCACCCCACGAAGAGAAAAAACTCCAACACCTGTTGAACCCAGATCAGTGCAGAAACACAAAGACTAGAATAGTCTAGTACGGGGGTCACTAATAGGCAGACCGCGGCCCGGATCCGGACCCAGACGCCGTTGTATCCGGACCCAGGACCTAAAACCGGTTTTATTTTGACGGAGCGCTTCTATTTTAACCGGCGCAGCTTTTTCAGCCTTCACGGCACTTGTTCAGCGGTGCAGGAAACACGCCGACCAATGCGTTGTAAATCACATCACGTGAAGCAGCTCAGCCAATCAAATATGGGTATTCTGACAAGTTTCCTGCCTCGGGGGAGAGACGAGGAAAGAGAATGAATTGACAGATGTGTGGTGCCACAGCCAAAACAAAGCAACCACCCTGGATATCATGTCCTGGAGATAAGGGATGTAAAATGAAGAGCAGATGTATTGTCTCAGTGTAAAAAAAGAGTCACTCCATCAGCAGCTCACATTTGACAGACCAGCTGTTACCATAAAGATAAGGGACTGTGAGCGCGTTGTTATCGGCATGTGTGGCCATCCGAGTGACCTGGGGATCAGAAACAGACTATACAAAAACATCATTTTATTCTAATAAAAATAATAATTCCTCTTCCATTCCTTTATTTCTCTCTCACTCTGTGTACATGTTTCAGTGTGGGAAGGCTCTGCCAGGTCTCACCAAGCAGGAACAGTGCTGTGGGACCATTGGGACGTCCTGGGGTTTCCACAAATGCCAGACGTGTCCAAATAAACCATGTAAGTACAGATGTTTTTCTCAGATGTTGTTTGTTTTTTTTGTCGTTCTGGACACCTAAGTGACACATTTCTCTGAGGACCTCTTCATGCCTCAAAACATTAGCTGCTTTGTGTGTGTGGTTGTAATCAGGTTAGCAGATTCTAGATGCCAGTGAGGTTCAACATCCTCAATACCAACAACATTTTCTACAGCTTGATAGCAAATCATCTTAAAAACCTCTGCTATCCCACTTTCATCAATATAACTATATCGATATTTTAAATGATTGACACACTTAGCTACAAGACAATCCAGCAGCAATCAGCAGCATTCTACGGTCTGTTTCTTCAGTGTTAAGTTACTTTTTACGTATTACTCCTTTAAATAGTAATAATATAACTTTGTTTATTACTTGGTATTAGATTTAATTCGTTATGTTACTCTTTATATTACTTTATTACTTTCTAAAAATCAACAGTTCTGATCTTCATACACAGCAAGAACACGCTTAATAAAAGCACTTTTGAATCAATAGAATCATTTTTAAATCAATATTTTCTGCTCAAAATGTTGATTTATTTCGTAAGTAGCTGTAAGTAGTAACACGATGTACAAGCAAGGGGGTCATGTACAGTGTTCCTTTCCTAAAAAACAGAATTAGAACAGGAATGAATCGGTTGTATTGTGTTAGCAGCCCTCGCCTGTTCCAATAGTGGAAGCATCTCCCTGCAGCAGGCCACTGTGGTATTGGGAACAGTGCTGTATCAACTTTCACCACCCATTATATCCAACATAATATCTTTGGCAGCAGACAGAATTGTGATCTTCACTGACTGTGTGGTATAGCGTACAGTGATATATGAGGTTAAAAGACACAGCCTCAGGGCTCAGTGAGGAATGTTGTGAGCTGCTTTACATCTGGACTGTTGACTCGGTGCTCTTTCTTTGCAAGAATTACACTGATTTTTGTTTTTGTATTTTTCTTGTCTTGACAGCCTAAAAAGAGTCTCTAAACACACTTGACCGGATAAAACTTATTATGAGGAATTTATGTTTTAAGATATATTCTACTAATAAAGTGTAGGATGGGCTATACCGTACTTTAAATGAAGAATGTCCAGCCTGCTGGAAACCTCCACCCTAAAATATGTTTAGACTTTTGCTTCAGCAATAAGCAAAGTGAAGATGGTAAACCAGATCTATGACGTTGCATTGGACAAATACACGCATTCACTCGGTGAGGTCAGAGTTAGATTCGCTCTGTCTCACAGCATTAGCCTGCGTTAGCGTCATAGCATCTTAATCAGGATCCACAGTTCAATTGGACTTCCATGGTTTTCGGAAGAAGAAGTCCGATTCATTTTCAGAATCAGTTTTATGGCCACGTAGCATGGATTTGACTCAGGTTATTTTGCTCCCATTGTGCATACACAGAAATAGAAACACAACAATAAACAACTAACCGTACGCAGCCATAGACGGTGGTACATAACTAGTCGTTGGAGCACTTGTAGGTTTGGATGGACATGAAACTGTTAGAGACTATTGAATCAGTGCAAAGCATTATCAACAGGTTCAGAAAATGTCAGTTTCATTGATAAAAAGTCCATAAAACTTGAGGAAAAAAGTGAACTATGATGATGATGGCGTTTGGGTATAAGAAGCATCCAATCACTGAGCTTGTAATAAACTAAGCTGAAGAATATATTCAGTATTTTTACGAGTTCACTCTCAACTTTGGGTGCGGCTGGGTTTGTTACAATGACAGCAGCAGCTGAGGCTTGTTGCTTCATGCTTCATCCTTACAGTCTGTCCTAATTGGAAGTGTTGCTGTCGTTCAAACTGTACACATTCAATGCTCAGAGATCAATCAATCATTTATTATTGACCATGGAATGAATGAATTGGGTTCACTGCAAGTTCACATTTCTGGTCATAATATGCATTTAAAATATGACAAACCCTGTTTATCAGCAGTCACTCGTGCCAGTTTGTACCCACATAAACTCCATGAGAGGAACATGTCAGCCTTACTAATCACATATTTCAGTTGGAGTCACTACAAAGCCAAATATGTGTCCTTCCCTCTGTTCTCAGGAATGGCAGAGGCACGAGTTCAGATTTGTTCCCACTTTTCAGTGAAGTGTGAAATAGTCCATTGTGCCACGGAGACTCTGGTAGCTGGTAAATAGATTGGCTTTATCGCTCAAACAAATATCGCTTTGTTGTTTCCTGCTGAGCAAAATATCAATCTGCTTGCAGGTATTTGGGTACCACGTACCGGGTACCACTGGTGCCTTTGTCCAGCATTACAGCAGCGCCCAGTTTCTAACCTGCAGCAGAGCGTTGCAAGAGTTTGACTCGTCAGTCTGTGGTTGGTTCTAAGTCGCTGGCTGTCTGAGCGGCTTGCAGCTCTCTAACCTCCAGCTTCTTTCCATGATCTTTCCACGGTATAATCACTAATTCAGTTACGTTTGCTCATGTGGCTCCTAAGACTAAGGCCGCACCATACTGTACGTGACACATGCACAAAGCTTATGATATTGCAGGTTTAAGAAGCCTTTAAATAAATACATTGATACAAAATTAATCATTACATGCAAATAATTCAGTGTTTGTGCCCATTGGCAGTTTATTCACATTCAATTGTGGGAAAGTGGCAGCAATATGAAT
Source organism: Leptoclinus maculatus (assembly GCA_032191485.1). Taxonomy (NCBI): domain Eukaryota; kingdom Metazoa; phylum Chordata; class Actinopteri; order Perciformes; family Stichaeidae; genus Leptoclinus; species Leptoclinus maculatus. The sequence continues at coordinate 212,702 of JAVDOI010000022.1, read as the reverse complement.
ATATTACAGTTATACATTATGTTTATTATTTATTTCTTTGTTTATTTGTCTGAATTAGACACATGGCACGTGTTCATTCAATGAGACAATAACACCGACTAAGGGTTAACCGCGTTTAGGCAGCATCGGCTATCGAACAACAAACTCTCACGTAGCAGAGTACTTTTGCATTAACACAAGTAGACCAATGAGATTCGGTAATGCCCCTAAACTGACATTATTCATGATACGACGTGAACAATGGCAAATGAATTCTACTTCGTGCACGGACCCATTTGACTCTTTATTGACTGCTGTAGTGTCGGGATGTGAATAACAACTCAGAACATGAATAAACTAGTCTGCAACAAATATAAGCCCATAGATATGAGGTATTTTAATGCCACCCTACTCATACAGGCAACCCATGTAACACTTTAAACCAGACAGATCTGATGGAAGAACCTGTCTCACACTATAGAATGAGGATGAGAGAATTATAAAGAAATCATGAAAACACCGAACCAGAAAACATGTTTGTAATACATTTGCATAATACTGTTTAATCATTCATCAAATGTCTGAATGTTTGCTCCTCTTTCTTTCTCTCATCCTCCTCTCATCAGCTATTCCTCTGATCGATTGTCCTCAGGGTTACAAGCGAATCAACAGCACTCATTGCCAAGGTAAGAAGAGCTCCATCTGTTCTTTATGAAACTAGTGAAGTGACCACTCGGCGCTCGTTTAAAGGACTGTGGTACAAAGGCCTGTTAGTAAAGACTGATCATATCTGGGAAAGAGGAGCTAACTATGGGGAAAACGTCTTCAAGCAGCCAAGTCGGGATGGGGTCTGAGTCCACATTTAATTATCCTATTTTGTTGCACTGCTGTGACAAAAATAAAGAAATTAATTTAGTCTCTCCTAATCAGACCAGGTTTTCCCCAGAAAGTCTGCCAATTATCTATGAAACACAAATAATTAGCTGGACACCACTTTGACAGCCAGCGTCGGAATGATGACATGAGGTAAACATGTCATCGCTGATCAGAAATGGCAGAAGCCCAGAGAACTATGTCCGACATTGTCTTTGCATATGTACACTGAGACTCAACAGTGGCGTAATCCGCTGTCATTACCGTTGACGTGAATAACAACCTTACTGTATTTAGACTTATCTTCAGCCAGAGCAGGAGAGGGAGAGAGGGAAGCCATCGTTAACTGCTTAGTGGTACGGTAGCTAACGTTAGCATAACTGGACAACTCGTTAACAACTGTGGGATTTAGCAAGAGGTTGGCTAAAACAGGGACAGAACTATAAGTGCTTAAGCAGAACTAGCGAAGGTTTACATGTATAGCGGTTAATTAGTAGCTTTAATGAAGAATATAACACACTTTTGTGTTGTGCGACTGTGGCTCAGTGGTAGAGCAGGGTCGTCCTTCAATCAGAGGATCTGCGGTTCGATCCCCCGGCTCCTCTAGTCCATGTCCATGTGTCTTTGGGCAAGTCACCGAACCCCAAATTGCTGCCGCAGGCTGTTCCTGCGGTGTATGAATGTTTAGATAGTCCTGATGGGCAGGTGGCACCTTGCATGGTAGCCCCTGTCATCAGTGTACCAATGGGTTGTGAATGGGTGAACGATGGCGTGTTAAAGCGCTTTGAGTGGTCGGAAGACAAGAAAAGTGCAATACAAGTACAGTCCAATTACCACTTACAATTAACTGGGTTTAACTAGACACCTAAAGTAAGCTACCAGTAAGACAGATATGCTGGCAACCGTAAATGTGCCCCCGAGCCCCAGACAGAAACACATGATTCATTCATCAGTCTGCCCTTAGAATGCTGAATAACCACTAGGGAGGAGTGCTGACATGGTCAGAATCTATAGTAAATATGCAGTTCAGATGAACAGAAATCCCATTGTTACCGTTTGAGGAAGTGGCTTCAGTTTCAAGCAAAGCAGTGCTGAAAATACAGAAGTATTGTAGAACTGGAAGAAAAGCTTTCTGGACTGCATAACCTGAAGATGATGAATACATTGCTATGAAAAATCTAAAAACTGCAACGCTCTGCAATACTGGCCAAAGATGGAAGTTGAAATGAATTCACTGAAAAGGCTGAAAGAAGAAATGCTTTGTACATTTCCCTATTTCTAGGACTGATGTTGATAAATGGTCCATGGGAGTCTAGAGCGGAGCCCTTAAAATGGCAATAAGTAATACTTTCTACCCCTTTATAGCATATTATGACCACGATGCACGTGTCGACCTTATTAGGTGTGTTGATCAGTGCCAGGTGCTAACGTCTCTTAATTTCAACATATTCTACCTCTTAGCATTTACAGCTGCTCCAAGATGGAGGATGAGCAGTGGCATGATGCATTTCCACTTCAAAGCTGGAACAGATGTTTTGTAGACTGACAAACCAGATGACAAAGAGTTTAATCATAGCTCATTACTTATTTTAGAACATGTGGATTTAACTACCTCTAGTCTCACAGCTGCTCATATTGGGTAAGACCCGCCCTCTTGAGATTGACAACCAATCAACACAAGCTGTTACAGTGAATGGTAAATGGACTTCTACTTGTTTCTGGTTGAGATTGGGCTTGAGACCCGCTTAGCGTATGCCTTGGAAACGATAGGGGAGGAGGGCGACACAAGCTGTCAACTTTCCTCAAAATTTGCAATAATCACGTCAAATAAATTACAGCGATAGCCCATAAAATAAAATGTTGTTATATGTAGGCCTTTCAACATTAATTCATGAATACTGTCTGTCTATCGATCTCCTCAACTGCATTTCGGTATCAAGGACAGCGACGCACCGACACACAACAGTTCATGTTCACGCATAATGAACGATGATCGACACTATTCCTTATTTAATGTTCTTTTGGGGATTGTTGGGTAATGCATATACTGTTCAGAAATCCTTTTTGAGAAACCGCTGGATTGACTGTGTTTTGTATTTGTTGTTGATTCACAGATTTAGACGAGTGCCAGCTACAGGGCGTGTGTCCGAATGGAAACTGTCTGAACACCGTGGGCAGCTACAGGTGCATGTGTAAACCCGGCTATGTCCCCGACCCCACACTCACCACTTGCATATGTAAGTCCTACAATATAAGATTTCTTTCTATCATCACTTTCTCATTGATTAACATCCACACCTAGAGCCTCCAACAGTTCAGTGTCAGACTGAGCAAACATCTTATATTAACAGAAATGAAACTATCACATTTGCATGCTGGTCTCCGATGTGCAGATGTGCTCATACAAAAGCTTCCCCGTGAGTTTGATATTCACCATCACTTCATGACAGAGACGTGGGAAATACGAGTTTCATTTCTTCCGTCTACCATCTGCTCCAAAGTACAAGCATAGCAAGGGCTGCTAGGAATGCTGCTACAGCTGAAATATGTGTCTGATAATATGCATTTAAAACAGTGCATGGATGAAAGCATGGTGTTCATTGTATAATCAGAGTCCCCCTCAAGCATGTACTACAAGGCAGATCATGAAGTCAAACCCAACGTGTCTCATGGCTCTTATATAATGAGGGGAGAGAGAAAGAGATGCAGTCTATCACCGGGGGAACAGGGAGAACAAATAGTTATAAAAGTGCCAAAGTGATCAATCTTGAACATGATTGAGTAGCGTTAATTAGCAGTTTTAGTCATCAATTATCCTTAATTGTCATGCTGTGAGCATGTGTTCTCCTGGTTTTGCAGTGCTGCGAGTTTCCATGCTTACGTGTGTGTGTGTGTGTGTGTGTGTGTGTGTGTGTGTGTGTGTGTGTGTGTGTGTGTGTGTGAGAGAGTGTGTGTGTGTGTGGGATAAAGTATGGGGGTTCTGTGTCCTCTTTTACCTCATATCTAATGAAAGGCAAGTGGCCATTCATTAGCGATTTAATTGTCCTTTACTGTTCATTTTAAGCCACAGTTATAGTATAAGCCTAAGACCGTATTCTCTCAAATATAGCCAGTAGTGGAATAATGGCCATGTTGTGGGAGAAAACAACTCCTGGTGCTTGTTTTATAATACGCACGCTAAGCATAACATACATTTCCATCACTTTAATTGAATACATTCAACAGTATAATGATGCTATTTTCCACGCTTTGTTGTTGCGGTTAAGTGTTATTATCATATTAATCTGTTTAAACGTACAGATATCAAGCAGCAAATGTTTTCTTCCTGACATTGGAACCTTGTGCACAGGTTTAGTACCCAGCTGATAAATATGCACCTAATTGGCATGCTATTTCTAAAATTGACTTAATATGTTCTTGATTCTGGAATGTTACTGATTACAGTATGCAAAAATGATTGAAGTCAGCTCACATGAATGCAACAGGCCTACTTGTGACTTTTGCTAATCACGATGATCCGTGCTTTAACGCTCCATTCACTTATCCGACTCCATGCTGTAGTCGAAGCACTCGTGTCAATGGAATCTTAGTCTCACTTATGGGGGTGAAGTAAAGCCATCCAAATCTTTAGCCTGAAGTTCAGCGTCTTTGCACTGCTGACATTTGAGAGAACGGAGCGCTGAAAGGTCCAAAATGAAGGCCGTTATCACGTCATCTGTGTTGCACCATCCATTTGTAATGAGTAGCCCTCTCACTAGTATCTCACCAAGTATCCAGCACCAACCTTTTTTGCTAGGACACATGGATGAACTTTGCTGTGCCACTTTCTGGTATCCCATCTAAGCCATGCCTTGCGCTACACTGATGGCTTCAACACATGAGTGGCTGTACTGGCAACGAGTAAGAAAATACCATTTTTAAATGCCTTGCTGTGCTGAATTATCAGTACCCTTGTGAAAAGGCTTGAAACTGAATCTCTTTAGTTTGAAGTTGTCTTAAACTCTTATGTTTCTGTTCGTACTTTCACATAGTAGCCGTACACAAACTGCTTCACACTAAAAACTACCGGCAAACCATCAGGACACCTTTATTCAGAAACACTGCAAGTTATTTGTCAAAGAGTTAACAAATGATGTAACTGATTCATGTTTCTGATCATGCAGCTACAACATGGTTTCAACAGCATATACCATCTCAGGAATCCATTTCATCAGATGTTGTCTAAAGAAATAGAGCTATTTATTTGCTTTTAGTTGTGCTGTGAGTGAGTGATGGCTTCCTGTCACTGCTCACTACTTTTTAAGTGAACTCTGGGTGATTCATCAGCATCATTCAGGCCATGATGTCTGTCATTGACAAGATTATCCACTTGGCTTTTCATTCATATTCTCTTTAAAATTGAGAAATTGGCTGCTAAACTAGAGGCAACACTAGAGGTTGAGGAGTTTTGACCCTGTCCCCTGCAGTGGGTAATGCCACAGATTGACACTTGTAAAGTTGGCAGCCCTGCTGTTACCTAGCTAGCTCCCCGCTAGTGATCATTTGCCTGCATGCATGACTTGCTGGCCAGCCAGCTGTCTCCCCTCCCGTCTCCCTTCCTGTCTCTTCAGCGAAGAGGTGTGGCCGGGACCTGCTGCCGTCTCTTTCGTCTTTTTGCTTTTTTAAATTACGTAACTTTGTCAGGTGTGTCTAAACATCGAGCAAGTGCAAAAAAGCAGACACATGTGCACTCACAGACACACACAAGCAGACAGAGAGACAACAGTTGTCAGCGTGGCTTTTTTTGACGCTAAAATGCCAGACTGGCTGGTAGTCTGCTGGTTGGGATACATCTTTGGATAGGGCTACGCCAGCTGTTTGCTCCGCCTTCAGTCGTTATGCTAAGCTAGGTTAGCCAGCCTGAATAACTCACAGAACCACTGTATGTGTGTTTAAGTATGTACCCATTTGCTTAACTTCTCAAATAATGAACCTACTTGAGAATCCTTTCTTTCTGTTATGTTAGCATTGATACAGCATTTACAATATAAGCTGAATTAACTCAATTAGAAAACTATGTGTTTGGTCGTGTGTCTGTCTGTCTGTCCAAGGCTAATCTTGCATACTGCTGTATCCATTAGTCTAATATTGTTTTGTGCTCATTTATGACTGCAATCTAAAGAAGCTCTCATGGTTTGCGGTGATTCACACTTTTGAAAAATACATTTCATCGATTGTTTTCAATAAAATACTCCTCAATACCCAATAAGTTCCCGTGTCTTGCTTCCCAGCTGAAGTGCGAGCCTGCACAGAGCTGGTGCAGACCACTAAATAACAATGAGAGGAACCAGTTGCGTGAGATTCCCAAAGAAAAACACCTATGAGATGGGATGTTAGACAAGTCGTTTGTATTCATTCAATCAAACAGTATAGCAGTGGTCGTTGCAGAGACACCTGGTCTGCACTCTTCTGAGTACTCAGGCCATTCAACTTGAAAAACACAAACTGAGCCAAACTCTCCTGCATGCCTTCAATCTCTCAGCGCTTGACTTTGATAGTGCATGAAGCATTAGCATGAAAGGGATCTTTTCCTACAACATGTCTGTGCTTTGAAGGTGTTTCTGTGTTTTGTGTTTGGCTTCAATTGTTTGAATGTAGTTGTTTGTGCCACCACAACATGTGGTTGTCTGACTTCTGTATTATAACATGTATTTTTCTCTACTACTGTTGCTTTAGAAATATGTTTGTTTGTGGCAAAAGTATGTTCAGGTGAGAAGGGAAGGTTGCTTTGGTGAAGGGGACCTCTTTATTTCTCCACTCTCTGTTCTCTCTTTCCCCCATGTATGTGTCTCCTACACTCTGGTGCACTACTCCCACCTTCTAAACTCCGCTTTAGCCAACACGCCTGCCATCCAAGAGGAGAAGGGGGCTTGCTTCCGTTTGGTCAGCTCAGGGAGGCAATGTTTGCACCCAGTATCTACCCAGCTGAGCAAACAGCTCTGCTGCTGCAGTGTGGGTAAAGCCTGGGGCCCTCGTTGTGACAAATGCCCCCCTCCAGGAACAGGTAAGGTCAAGTCAGATAGTTATCCTGTCTTAATAAGAACTAACTAACCCAAACTTAACTAAACTAAACTGATTTAACTCTGACGTTTCCTAACAACATCTACTAGATTGATTGGCACTAAATATTGCACAGCTACCCATGGTTCCAAAATGATGTATACTAATGACTTTGATGATCCCCTGACTTCATCTAAAGCTACCACAAGGTGGACATTTTGGGTATTGAAGGAAATATTTTTGACAGATATTGAAAGGTCAATCAAATATGTTACAGCTAGTAATGCTCCCCTTATGGTTGAATTGTAATCAATCTGTTTATCCTCTGACTTTTCATCTCACCATCATATGGTCAAAATGGTCATTTGTACAATACTTTGCTTTATGACCAAATATCTGCCTAACTAATGACATTCCCATCAGCCTCAGCTGTACTTTTTGTTTAATGTTCCTCACTGTATTATATAGTCGGATATGTATTGAACTACATATCTGATGTTTTTCTGTTTATCTGGGTCCGGTTGCGGTGGCAGCAGGAAAAGGAAGGTAGTCCAGATGTCTCTCTGCCTGGCAATGTTTTCCAGCTCCTGATGAGATGTATAGTACCTCCAGTGTGTTCTGGGTCTTCCCCGGGGTCCTCTAACAGTTGGATGTGCCCGGAAGACCTAAAAAATTAAGTTCTCTGCATTTAACCCATCCCTAGTATATAGGGAGCAGTGGGCTGCTGAGAAGCGCCCAGGGAGCAGTTAGGGGTTCAGTGTCTTGCTCAGGGACACTTCGGCACAGAACACGAACCGCCAACCTTGCGGTCGCATCCTGATCAAATACCCAAACGACCTAATTTGGCTCCTTTCGCCGCGAAGGAGCAGCAACTCTTTTCTAAGTTCTCGGATGTCTGAACTCCTCACCATATCTTTATGGGTGAGCCCAGTCACCCTACGGTGGAAACTCATTTTGGTCATTGGAATGTAAATTGACTGGTAAATAGAAAGTTTGCCTTCTTGATCAGCTTTCTCTTCACCAAAAGGATGAAATCACTGCTGATAACGCACCAATCCGCCTGTCCGTCTCACAGCCTGGAACTAAGCAATCCACCTTTTTCTGGCCGAGAACAACGACCTCATTCTTCTAACTCTCATCTCGACAGCTTCACACTGCAAACCGCCCCAGTTCTTGCTAAAGGTTTGAAGAAGCCAATTGAACCACATCATCTGCAAAGAGAAGAGAGGCTGAGGTCCCCAAACTGGTCACTCTTTCTCCCCCAGCTGTGCCTTGAGATCCTGTCCATGAATACCACAAACGGAATTGGTGGCAAGGGATTCCTACTTAAAACATGTTGGACTTTGTGCAGAGAAGACGAACACAGCTCTCACTTAAGTTATAGAAAGACCGGAGTGCTCGTAATTATGGCTACAGTACTCTGTGGGACACGGTCATAAGCCTTCTCCAAGTCCACAAAGCACATGTAGACTGGTAGAGCAAACTCCTATGATGCCCCCAGTAACCCTGCAAGGGTGAAGAGCTGGCCTACTCTTCCATGGCCTGGACGGAATCCACATTGCTCTTCCTGGATCTGAGGTCTAATAATCAGTCAGATAGTCATAGCCTCCTTTCTAGCATCCTGGAGTAACCTTTTCCTAGAAGGCTCAGCAATGTGATAATAAAGTGCTCAGATAATTGGAGCACATTCTCTCAACCCCTTTTTTATAAATAGAAACCACCACCCTGGTATGCCACTCCACAGGCACCGTCCTTACCCTTCACTCACACTACAGCCAAGACAGCCCAACAGTTTTTGGATACTTCTCACAGCAAATCTCATCCACACCTGATGCCTTGCCGCTGAGGAGCTTTTTGACTACCTCAGAGACCTCTGCCAGGGATATAGGTTAGGCTTTCCCTGAGTCTTTCAACTCTTCCTCCTCCACAGAGGACATGTCAATCGAGTTTAAGAGATCCTCAAAGTGCTCTTTTCATCGCTAGACAATATCCTCAGTAAGGGTGAGCAGTTCTCTTAATGGTTTAGAACCAGAACTTCCTTGAGGCCAACCAAAAGTCCTTTTCCATAGCCACACCAAACTACTCCCACAGCATATTTGGCCCCCTGGAACCTGTATTGTTATGTAAAAAATGAGTATAAGAGGCTGTTGTAACTTTGTTAGCCAAACATTAGCATAACACTGAATACTGAGACTGAATATGATAATTTGTTTCCCCGGCACATACACAGCTGTAAGGTTGTAACGCATCATACCCTTGTCACATCGTTTTTGAGTAGGTCGTTCAGGGGTTTGGTGACCTCAGATAGGTTTGTCAGGTACCTAGCTAAATAGCGCATTATACCCAGGATCCTTCTCAGATCAGTGACATTGTTTGGTGGCTCAAACTGAGTGACGGCCTTGACCTTGGCCTCATCTGGCCAAATGCCATGCTCGTCTATACAGTGTCCAAAATAGTTAAGTCGTCGCTGACGCAGGAGACATTTGTCGTGGTTCAGCTTTAAACCAGCTTTCTCCAGTGTGTCCAGAGTCTTTTGGAGCTTCACCTCATGGACCTCTTCAGAGTCTGAATAATTACGGATGTCGTCCATTTAAGGACTTCGTGATCTTTCAAGAGCTCAGTCATTTCACACTGAAAGATTTCCAGTTGCTCTTGTGATTCCAAATGGCTCTATTAAAGAAATATCTTCCAAAGGGAGTTACGAAGGTAGTAAGTTTGGCACTCTATCTGTCTAGTGGTATCTGCCAGAAACCACCTGCTGTGTCCAAAAGGGAAAACACATTTTTCTGCTGGCGAGTTTAGATAGTTATATCATCTATGGTGGACAGAATAAACTTCTCTCTCTTTACTGCCTTATTCAGGCATTTTAGATCAGCGCATATCCTTGGCTGAGCTTTGTTCTTCTTGGGCACAGCAACTATCGGAGCGCACCACTCCGTGGGCTCTTTAATTGGCTCTGATCACGCCACTGGCTACCATGCGGTCCAGCTCCTTTTTTACTTTAGGGAGCATAGGCACTGACACACGCCTTGCAGTAGTCACACTGTACAGCAGCGTCCTGCAGTCTGATTTTGATTGGCTTTATCTTCAACTTGCCTAAATCTGCTGGGCTGGCATCACTCAACTGCTTTGTGCTTTTGATCTCTTCTATTCGCTTGACTAAGCCCATAGCAATATCTACATTAGGGCTCATCAGGTTGCTGCCATTTGACCCCTTTATCACGTTTACTTTAAACCTGAACTTTTGCTTTTTCCACACAGTAGTAACTGAAGTAACCCTTACAGTTCACTCCTACCCCAGTCCTGCCTAATTTGGTCACGCCAGTTTTCAGTCGTGGCTTATTTCTCAGCAGGTTAAAAGTATTTTCTGAAATGACACTTGTATCTGCCCCTGTGTCCATTTTAAAGTCTATTTCAATATCTTGCACAGGCCGTTTTACCGCCCGTGCCTTGTTTGAGTCGTCCACGTCTGTAATTTCTCCCAGGAAATGAACGTGCCTCTTCTCCCTCATAGGGTGCTGTGACCTCGTTGACCACGCGGGAGCGGCATACTGCTGCAAAATCTCCCAGCTTTTTACACTTATGGCATTTCACATTGCGTGCGGCACATCTGTCCTCTTTAGCATGCACCCTACCACATCTGGAACATTTGGGTCCCTTATTGTTAACATCTTGCCCTTGTTCCATCCTGGCCCCACTTCGCCCTAACTGTATTGCGCACGCTGCTTGTATCCTACTTCATATTCACCTTCGGTACGAAATAACTGTCACCATTACAGTCTCATAATCATTTGCATCTTCATTGTCATCTTCCGAAAACGTGAACGTTTCCCAATTGAGTAGAGAAGCGTATACACCTGTACTTCTCCGGTTTCTTTATTAAGTTTTGTTACTATCCTGAAGCTATGAAACCTCTGATGCCATTCTGGCCTTTGATCCAGGCGAGAAAAGTCGAAGTTTTCAGGAGGTGGGAACTTGGCCATCTTCTGACACCATGTAGTGTTATGTAGAAAATGAGTATAAGAGGCAGTTGTATCTTTGGCTAAGTTTATTAGCCAAACATTAGCATAACACTGAATACTGAGACTGACTGGATTTCCACGCCAGGTGTGGACTATACACGCCCCGCCTGACACACGTTCTAAGGTTACTGCCATTGACCTTCTGACCAAAACTCCTTCCAGCCGCCTCCACATCAGAGGTTTTGAACATGGCCCACTCAGTTGTCCCCAACGTCCCCTCGGGACGCACAAAAATAAATCTTTCAGTGGTGGCAGCAGGTCTGTCCGGAAGCTTATTATTATTCATTATGATTGGATTTCATATGTTGTATAGAACCTTGTGGAACCCCATGACTACCTTTGGTGTGTATGGAGGATTTGTGGTTTACATATACAAACTGTTATTGATCTCTGTAATAGGATGTGATCATCAATGGTGTCGAAATGGTGTTGAACTATAAAATATAGTTTTGTTTAATTTTTTCTTACATGGCAAAATGGAACTGCAAACTGCATTTTGTTGCACAACCCTGTTGTACAGTGACAACAAATGACCTCGTAACCTTGAATAGTAGCTGCTGAGCTGAGTGGCATCACAGTCACAGTGGCACTTTGTTGGCAGTTGAGAGACTCCCTTGACTCAACTTGTCTGCTCGGCCGCTACATGAGGGGAGCTACTCAATGCCACCATCAGTGGTTGACTCGCTGTCTCTCCCGTATGTTTACAGCTTAGCTATTCTCAAAATTTATTTTTTGGTTGATTCAACTGACTCTCACAACACTCTAACCTCTCTAGGGTAGTGCCAAGCTAACAGTATTGTTATCTAGTGAATTACACAGCTGATAATGCTAGCTATCTAACGTGACTTAACAGTTGGGGTGACCCCGGCAGATGCAGCAGGATGGACATATGGGGGAAAAAGTGTAAGTGTCATGTAAGTGACAGGCACACAAACAAGCAATGAGTGACAGTTTAGCCTTCGCTTTCATGAATTAAGCGCCGCTCAATTGTATGCAAGGCACCTTACATCGAAAAAGCAACTCACTATGAAAAACAAAAATCAATAAGAAAGTAGTCGGCTGGAAATGTTCTAGTGTCCGGCCACCAGTCGCTTGCCAGCGAGCTTCCCTTGCTACCCTATAACAGGTTGTTAAGATGTTCTGCAATGGAGACATACCTACAACTGCAACACCGTAAAAGCCATTAATGGCCTATTGTAAAATGTTATATACAGAAAGCGTATAACTGTTTGCAGAAAATGTGCTACTTTTTTTGGACAATTGTTACAGAGGGCTAGAATGAGGCCTAGAAGTTCTTCTTGATGAAATTGCTCAAAATTATTGAATAGTCCTGATGGGCAGGTGGCCCCTTGGATGGTAGCCCCTGCCATTAGTGTATGAATGGGTGTGAATAGGTGAATGACATGTAGTGTTAAAGCCCTTTTTAGTGGTCGGAAGTCCATTTAAAGCAGCTACAGGCACATAATGTAAATATTAGTTATTTAAGGCATATTATTAGTTTCAAACTAGAAACCCACTGATAAGTCAAATTGACCAATAGTATTAGCCAATATAGATAGATAGATATTTTTTTGTCATGCACATAATGTGCCCAACCCTCATGGGTTTATAAGACACCAAAAATACAGCTGCAGTAGACAAACTTTCATTAAATTACAGGTTACTTCACCGCTCGATCTTAAACACAACGTTCTGCCTTCTCTCCTAGGCCTGGCAAATAAAATCTGCTACAAAAAAGGTTCCTTTTCCTTTCATAACCATCCAGCCAAAAGAAATCAACATAAATGTGTTGGGAACGAAAAGGATGTTTGAGTTATCAGCTTTTAAGAAAACTAAATTATTGACATCAATAGAATTATTAATATCAGTAAAATTATTAATGATTATTAATAATAACGGGGCACCACCCTGCGAACAGGGACCAATAACCAAACGCTAAACTAAGTCTCATAATTAGTGTCCACTCACAATGTCAATAGTCTGAGTACTATTACACATTCAGAGTGAAAGTGAAGGTTTAAGTTCGAGCAACAGACCACATATACAGCTATTATCACAATACATGCACAAAGTAATCACAGACAGCTGCTCTTTAAAATATAATAGAGTTTATTAAGTTACAATAATAATGATCTAGTCAACTAATACCTAAAACTAACAACAACTATACATTTATGAGCACACTATCTAAAATCAACAGACTATGGTAAAGGGGGGGAAGTGTGTGTTTGTGTGCATGTAGTGTGTATGTGTGTGTGTGTGTGTATGCATATGAGGAGTGAGAGAACAGCTCAGACAACGGATGACGGAATCTGAAACGTGGCGACGTCTCTCGCGAGATCACAGGATAGCACGAGGCTCTACAATGGCGGACAATAGAGACCTCGTTAGCTACACGTGTCTGAAGCCGTTAGCGCAACCCCGTAGCTACATTAGCTTAAAGCTATATGTGTGTGTGGGTTAGTAAAAGAAGAGAGAAAGCAAACAAAACAAAAATCAGCCGCGGTTCTGACCTCTGAACTGACGAGAAAACAACTTCCGCCTCCATGAGCGGCGAACTATCTCAACACGAATTGCGGCAGTATTGAAATACACAGTAACTTCTACACAACACCAGCGATCTCAGCGATCGTTAGTGTCGGCGATTATTGAGCATACACCACGTTATAAAAATAACACAGTAACTTAGCAACACGAACAAGATAATAAAACACAATGACCTCTAACTCTAAATCTGCCCAGACTCTATCTGCCTTACTGTGAGTCGAAATCGTGGCGATCGATGCGGTCCTTCTGAGTTTGTCGGTGGAACTCAGGCAGCGCGGCTCCGTGCGGCGCGATAGATTCTCTCGGTGGCAGAGAGTGTCTTCGGCTCAGTAAGGGAATTTCCGTCCTTGCTTAGCTAGCACAAAGTCGACTTGGGTGGAGAGGAGAAATGTGCTTCTCTCTCTCTCTCTCTCTCTCTCTCTCTCTCTCTCTCTCTCTCTCTCTCTCTCTCTCTCTCTCTTTCCAGTAGATTCGTCCAGCCAATATAAAACTGCTAGGATTTATTTTAAAACAGCAAACATTGCTTGTGTGCTTCCTAGCTCGACGGAGGTTGAAGGATAAGCGATGTATTCAGGTACGCTCAGGGTTTTTATAGTTTTCGGGGTATCCGGTTGTTAAACCGGAAGTCCCGCCTCGGCATCCCTGGGCTCGTCCAATGAGAGCAGTGTTGCATTTGGAGGACGAATTCTCACTGTAATGTGAAATTCTTCAGAGTGGGTGTTTGGTCTTTATCAAACTCGAATCAGGATGAACCCTTTGCTCGGCAAAAAGGAAAATGATTTCTATGATTTATAGAAATGATGGAATAGTTACCCATAGAACACTGACTAGTTTAATTTTAAACTGTAGATTCTCATGATTCTTATTAAGTTGTAACTACGGGAAGAAGGCTAAAACATACTGAATTTGATGTTCCTTTGAATAAAGCTAAAATAATTTTTTATTGCTAAGCTCATAGAAACAGGTTTCTGATGAACGTCTAAAACGGGGATACATCATCAGCATATCATCAAAATAATTATTTTTTATACTTCTTGTTTTCACTTGTGTGATAGGACTATTTTTTGTATTTATTTTGTAGCTAAGTTCAAAGACATCTGTCCGGGTGGAATGGGCTACACTGTTCTACCAAATCCGCCTGTCAATAAGCCAGTCATCACTTACCAGGAGCCCAATGACCCACTACCCCCCCAACCCTTGCCAACACCAGAGAGACCAGTGGAGGCCTTTGGGAAACCAGAAGAGATTATACCAGGTGAGTTTCTACCATTTAACATTACCAGTGCATGTTCAGTTGATTTGGTTTAAGTTGATATGTGTGGCACACAGTGGTGGGCCGTCAGGGCCAGCTAAGCCTTCTCTGCTGGCCTAAACAGAATCACAAAGTTATAGCTATATTATAATTTAATATTTTTCATAAATACACTACATGTATTGTAATTCTTTTCCCCATTAGCTTATTTTCTCATTGCACAGCTCCTGTCTTCCTCTGTTGCTCTGCTTCCAGCCTGCAGTGCTGCTTCCAGTGCAGCTTGTTTTAAGGAGAGCTTTTATCCAATCAGATTTTACCTCTGTGTCTCTATGTAAGGAGAGAGGCCCGAGGTCCTCTAGGTAGACTTTGCAGATTAAAGTATATGGGGACGATATTGTTGATTGTCATAGTCTTCAACCAATCAGATCTTTAGTTTGACATGTTGGGCGTATTCTTTGACGTGCCTTTGGCACCGAGGTAGCCTGCTAAGTACGTCTGCATTAACATGCGCCGTGATTGGTCAGTGGGCCAGCGCGTGACTAATGTGAAATTTAAGGAAGCTGGCAGAAGTTAGTTGGAGTAGTAAGAGTTCAAATTGAAAGATATGGAAGAAATTCTAACATTATAACAGCAGCCCTGACTCAGCCAGGAAAAGGATTTGTATGAACGGTGTTCCTGGCTGACAGCGTCGCACATTTAATGGCTGGGAATGTGTTTCATTTTAACTGAGCATCTTGGTGTTTGGAGCTATGCTACGCTAACCTGAGGACGCCATAGCACAGCAGGACACTACAGTGCTTTTGAAAACTTTTGGAGAAACCCGAGTGGATCTACAGATCAATGAACACGTTCACAGGGAAACAGAGCTCCACAACCGCGCCGGGTGCGCCGGTCGGTGGTCGGGGCCGGCGGGCGCGCCGGCGGAGGTGGGACCCCGGCCCCGCTGCTAACCTGCCCCCGTAGACCGGCGAAATACAACTGGGGAGGCTCGACTGTCACTGGCGTCCATGAATCGAGAAGGACTTCTTACTGGAACTGAAACGATGTACTGGGATTAAACTCTTTGTCAACAAAGAATTCAGTAAGTGACAAACTGCGTTTGTTTTTTTACATCTGCAGTAACGTTTTTATGAATAATATTTGAATGGCTCGTGCTCTTGTGTGGTGGAATGCGTGGATCTGCTGCAGGTTTGCTGGATTGATTTGTCATGCTTTGTATCCGCGATCTCAGTCTTTTGGTCACTACCCACAGGTCATGACCATAGGTGAGGGTCGGAACGTAGATGGACAGGTAAAACGAGACCTTTGCCTTACGGCTCAGCTGTCTCTTCACGACGCCGCACCAGATCACCTGTCTATGTCACACTCCATTTTACCCTCACTCGTGAACAAGACCCCAAGATACTTAAACTCCCTTGCTTGAGGCAGTGTCTCACTCCCAACCCAAAGGGTGCAATCCACCGTTCAGACTTCAGACTTGAAGGTACTGACTCTCATCCCAACCTCTTGACACTCGGCTGCAAACCGCTCCAGTGCGTGCTGAAGGTCACGTTCTGAAGGAGCCAATATAACCACATCATCTGCAAAAAGCAGAGATTGAATTGTGAGGTCTCTAAACCGGACACTCTCCTCCCCAGGCTGCGCCTTGAAATCCTGTCCATGAAACAGGATTGGTGACAATGGACCCTGGTGGAGGCCAACACAAACTGGAAACGTGCTTGATTTTGTGCCGAGTAACCGGACATAGCTCTCACATACAAGGATCGTATGGCTCGTAGCAACAACCCAGGTACCCCATATTCCCTCAGTACCCTCTACAGGACTCCCCAAGGGACTCGGTCATAGGCCTTCTCCAAGACCAAAGACTGGATGGAAAAACTCCCATGAACCCTCCTCCAACAGAGGTTAAATGGTAAATGGACTTCTCTAGTTTTCCGACCAATCAATGCGCTCAAACACTTAATGTCATCATTCACCCATTCACACCCATTCCTACACTGATGTCTGGGGCTACCATGCAAGGTGCCACCTGCCAATCAGGACTTTCTAATCATTCATACACCTCAGGAACAGCCTGAAGGAGCTGCTTGGGGTTAAGAGTCTTGCCCAAGGATACATCAACATAGACTAGCAGAGCCGGGGATCGAACCGTGTCGTGTCGTTAATTCTGAAATCAAACTGAACAAACATACAAAGGGATTCTAGTTGTGTTTCCTCGCCCCCACCCCACTGTTAGTTAGGAACAAGATAGTACTACTTAAAGGAATAGCTCAGTGTAGTGTTGGTGTAGCAAGTTTGTGGTTGAGCGAGAGTGACAGTGGATCAGAGCAGATAGCTTTGAAATGAGCAGTTTGACCATGAATAAACACTGCAGCTCCTCAAGACCCAAGTCAAGTTCTTGTGTCTCTTGCTTCTCATATGCTTCACATGTAGCCCCTACCAGCCTGGGTCTGGTTAAGAGTAGTGAGTGAGAAGTCAGCAGTCAGGCAGGCACACCTATGCACGCACACACTCACACATGCACACACTCATTCCCACACGACCAATCTCGTTATCTCCTGGCGGATATAAAAAGTCTCCTCCAATCACGAGCATGCATTCACCCACTGAAAATTTGCATAAATGGAGCTGGTCAATCAGGACCTGCTTAACCGAGTACGTGTGGACCCCACTACACCAGTACTGATCGGTGTAGGACTGACAGGGCCCCTTGGTAGAGGGCGCTACCTGTACTTGTAGAACTATATTACTGCTATCTTGTAACCTTTTTTCTAACCATTGACTGTATAAAATATAGATGTAGTCTCTGTGACATCACCCATAGGTTTCTGAAGGTTTCTCCAACTGTCACCATCTTGTTAGTGACGACAAAGTCTAATCCAAAAATGGGCACGGTGTAGCACTGAGGCAGCCCGAGTGAAGCCTGGTTGCTTAAACATGCCCACCTAGCTGGAAGCTACCAAGCTAACTAAGTCTGACAAGCTAATAAGAACCGTGGCGATATATTACTCTTTATTGCTAGCCGCCTAACGTTAACCGTGTGGTCTCGTTGATCTCGGCTGCCATTGCAATTTATTTGTCACATAAAATGCATTTGCCCTCTGAGGCAAATTTTTTATTTGTGATTTTGGGCTATACAAAATACATTGAACGTTAAGATATTTAATAATCAACATCAACAGCACATACACGAGGCGAGGTTCAGTTACTTGAATTATCTGAGGTAAATGGTAAATGGACTTGTACATAGCTTCTAGTCTTCTGACCACTCAGAGCGTGATGACACTACATGTCGTCATTCACCCATTCACCCGCATTCATATACTGATGGCAGAGGCTACCATGCTACCACCTGCCCATTAGGACTCTTAACTGACAGCCTGCAGGAGCAATTTGGGTTTATTGTCTTGCCCAAGGACACATCAACAGCACTAGCTGAGCCGGGGAACCACCAATCGAAGGATGAGCCTGCTCTACCACTGAGCCACATTAGCTGAGATGACACCCAGCTGACAGCTAGCGGCTGTGACAGCACCCACATGTCTGTCAACTCGGCTATATATGCATAACTTAATGTCATTTTACCAGATGAGTTTTTTTTTAATTCACCCAACGTGCAGTTGAATAGCATGAATGATATATTAGATATAGAAACCAAAACCATTTTTTGTACCAGGCATGTTTTGTTCTGCTATAAATTTGGGCATTTTAACATGGGGGTCTATAAGGGTTGGCTCGTTTTTGGTGCCAGCCTCAAGTGGCCATTTGATGAACTGCAGTGGCTCCGCGTTGGCTTCTTTTTTCAGCCCCGGAGGTTGCGGCTTGGTTCTAACTCACAGAGGCTCCGCCCCCTACTGGACTCTGTGGATACAGTGGGTGGAGCCCGATGAATGCAAGCCCTTTCTCAACATAACATCGAGCCAAACCACGGTGATTCTCACTGGCTAAAGGTTAGTTACAGCCCACCTAATTCTTTATAGCCAATGCGTTCAACATAACAGGCTCAAACGCTCAAGCTTGGCAAAGCATCTTACTACCCTGAACTAAGACAGGATTTGGTCTGAGACTAGCTTCATTGCTGTTACCAAGAACCAGCAAGCAACTGGGGTGCACCGACACACTCTCTCTCGCCTTCAGAGAGGAGCACTCCAGAGGCTCAAAGGGATCCTTCACCAAGGCCTTGAGCACCAATGGCAGTTCCCACAGGCAAGCATCATTGGCCGTAGTCTTGTGACCTGCTGCAAGAACAGCCTCTTGAGAGGGTAACTCAAGACCGGTCTGTCACAAAAACCTTTGTGGCTGGAAGAAATGACTCTATCCAACAACAAGTTTGATGTTCAAGAGTTCCTCCCTGGTGAATGGGACCAGAAAACTGAACAAATAAACAAAAACAGAGAAAGTGCTTATGTTCATCATGGGGAGGAACCGTCACCTTTCAGCTCGAAGTCAACTCGAGCCACAGTCTAATTCTGTCGATTACAGAATTTACCCTTCAACAGTTGGATACTGAGACATTAATATTGTTCAGCTGTCTTCCATCTGGCATGCTTTTAAGTGACTGAACATGCTTTCAAAGAAATCAACACCAGTGAGGATTTGCATTTTGGCAATGCTGGCATGCTGAATTTTTGTGCTTTTCTGTAATGAATAAAAAGTAACAAAGTAAGTATTAAAAATATACCCCACACCCCTCCCTCTGTTGTTTGAAGCGTGGTCTTAATTTATCAGCCTCACAATGCCAGTGTCCCACTGATAAATGTCTACACTGAGGGATGAACAACAATCTCACTGTTGCAAAACACTCGAAATCCTGACTCATGATCTCTCCTATATGTGATTAGGAACCCACTTCTTTTACATCCCTCATGTAACATTTGTTTTGTAGGTGACAAGGATTAAAAGGCTTTTGCTCACTTCACATTTCCTTCAAACACAGGCCGGCTCAGAAGAGTGGGAGATAAACAAGCTGAGAGATGAAGAAGAGGAGCCTCCCGTTAATATTCAGAGCATGCTGGAAAGCCACCATCTTAGCCAAAACCAGAGTCCAAATTGCTCCTAAGCCTCTCTTGAACGGAACACAGGAGGAGGAATTATCTCGGAACACCAGACAGGCCTCTAAAAACTATCTGATAGAAATCCACCACCCAAAAACTGTACAGATTAGTTTTTGTATACCACCCTATAGGAATTTCGCTCCTGGCAGCCGCACACATTGGTATATTGGCACTGCAGAAACATGTTGCTGGATGGAATAAATAGAGGAGGATTTTTGTTCATATCCAAAGAAAGGGGTCTGCAACCTTTTTGACCTCATCAAAACATGGAAAATGATTATATGGCATTCAGTAAAGGGATTACTTTGGGTAAAGTCCGGTATTTTTGCAATGAAGGTGTTTCACATATCGGGCATTAATTGCTTTTTCTTGTGATCACATAATAATTATATTGTAAACTGTCATCACATGATTATTTAATCAAACTCTGCAGACATAAGCTGTTCAGATGTGTGGGTATGGACATTGTTGGTAAATCTCCACACAACAACTTTGTGAGAATGTGAGAAAAACGTGACATTCACTCAGTTGCCAGTTATTGGGTACACTTTGCTAAAAATGAATACAGTCCATTCAACACTCGTGTGGACAAAATAATAGAAACACCTGTCAGTAACCTTGAAACCAACCTACCCAAGATAGTTAGATTATATTATGTTACAAACTAGAGGTGTTCAGAGACGTTATTATATGTATCTGTATCTGTTCAATTAACAAAATTATCTGTCGCGGTATTCACATAGAAGACCGGAAGTGGGCGTGGTTTGTTCAGGAAGTTACGTTAAATGGAGCAACTGTTGTATTTTCTAAAGTAATATTCATTGGCAATACCATTTTTGAGCTTCAAATTCAATATTGGCATATAGATATCCTCATACTGTACTTTTCATATCTCTCTCTCACGCTCTCTTATTTTTGCTTTAAAAAACAAACAAACTAGTTTTATGAACTGTCTGGAGCCGACCACCCCTTTTTAACTGGGGGACGTTGAACAACCAGAAACTGAATTTTTCGTGAAACTGAAACTTACATTTCAACGTTTTTGTTTCTGTTTTTCTGTGGTCAGTAGCAACAACTTCACCAGATCAGGTAGGTTGGGCGCTTTATAGAGCAAATATGTAGCAGCAGTTTGCATGCACACAGACACTCCTTAGCCGCTGAGGCATTGCAGAATCACCTTTGCATGTCAGTCAGCAACGTTGCTGCATGACTTTCAGCTGGTCAGCACTGGGCAATGTAAATATCTTGTGTATATGTCAATGTAAGTACCAGAAATAGATATAAATCCCTGACACTAAAATATCCAGACAGAAGTCTATGCAGAAGTGGCAGGCATTGTTTGTTCTCTGGCTTGCTCGCTGAGCTGTTTGTTTTTGCCCTGTATTCAAACTGCAGTCAGTTGCCATGCAATCTGAATGCTAATCTGCTTCATAGCACAACGCTTGTATTGCATGATAGATGCAGTGTGCAGAGCCGAAATGATAGACTGAATGCAATGCATACAGTACTCTGTTGACCGTGTCCATTTGGTACTATTGTCTGTGTCTTGTCATTGAAGGAGCTGGTAGTTCCTATGGTTAGTAATAGGCCAGTAGTTGAACCTATCCAGCCCCAGCTATCTCCAGGTGTATCCACTGTCAGGATCGAGGCAGCCTACCCAGGTGTCTGCTTCACTACCTTCTAAACTTTGTGGTTGGCAGTTTAGGACATCTCAGACACAGCTTGTCAAGCTCATAGTACTTTGTCAAACTCGGCTTTCCTCAAGTTCAACGATAGTTATTTCACTTCCAGTTCCGCTGTAATATTGGACTGCTAACATTAGCACACGTATCATTTCTGCAAAAAATGTGAGAAAAACATATACGCAGAAAAATGCATGCTAAGGTGTGCTAAAGTGTGAGGAAGTACAGCTAAGAATGACAAATGCAGCTCAGAAAGTACAAGTGAGTCAACTGCTGACAAGTTTAGTCTGATGTCCTAAAAGGCCACCTGTACTGTGATCTCTTTTACACTGGCATTAGAAGAACTTGTTATTAATACATTTATTTATTTATTAATGCCATTTGTATATCTTCTTGTAGTGTTTAATCATTTCAAGCTACAATCATGTTTTCAGAACAGTGGAGCTTCTTTACCGATGGAGCTGCCAATTTTCTGGAGGTTTTGTGATGAGTTTGCAAAGCTACACATGTTCCTTTCTAGTCCCCAGTATTAGATCAAGTCAAATTGATATTTATATAATGATAGATTGATATAACTTATGGGATTGTTAATTATCATGCCATCCATCGCTAAACTGGTCCGACTGCCCCAAGGGAGATACATTTGACAATGCATGCAGCGAAGAGCAGAAGATGTGAATGCAGCTTCTTCACAGGCCAACACTTAGTCAGGGCACCTAGAATTACGGACCCGTTTTCAGTGGGTCGCAGACCTTTGCCTGAAAAAAAAAAAAAAAAATGTTGTGATTTTATTTTGAAGGGCATTTTTTATGCAGCGGAATTATTCCAGCATTTACGGCACTTGTTCAGTGGTGCAGGGAAAACACCGACCAATGCGTCGTGAATCACATCACGTAATGCAGCTCAGCCAATCAAATATGGGTATTCTGACAAGTTTCCTGACTCGAGTGAGATGTACACACACCGTGACACACGGGGGAGAGACGAGGAGACAGAGAGCAGATGTAGTTAGAGATGTGAAAGTCAAATCTTAGGATGATCTCCAAAAGAGTAAAATGGCCAGAGAGACCAGAGTCATTAGACTCTGACTGGACAGACTCGTATAGGTGAATTCTTCCCACACTAATTTAGTAATATTGTGGCTTTTTCACTTCACCCTGAATTAACTGAATTTAAAGCTGCAGGGCAATTCAGTGGAAATCATTTAAAAATATATATATATATGTGTATATATGTATATAATTTGGGTCTGGGCTTGTCATTAAGGGGTGATGGTGGGTCCCGCAGCCAGACCAGTTGAGAGCCACTGGTTTATGCCAAATTCTAACTCAATTCACCTGACTGATTCAGTCTGACCAGAACCCAATTTGCCAAACCAAGTGATGTCTTTTTACTCTTTCACTGTTTTGGTGATAATCCGCCCACTGTAGCCTCACATTGCTCCTGAAAGCGGCTCGTAGTGGTAGCGAGGTCTTCTACTCAGAGGTTCAACAAGCGTTGCCCTTTTGCACAGCACTTTTGTACTCTTATACCTGTAGTCTCCCTGTGAAGGAATAGTCATTCTCCTTCATTCCTACAGATGCACGATATGGGCGACTGTGGCTCAGTGGTAGAGCAGGGTCGTCCTTCAATCAAAGAATCGGCAGTTCGATCCCCGGCTCCATGTCGATGTGTCCTTGGGCAAGACACTTGACCCCAAATTGCTCTCGTAGCTGTTGGCTACGGTTTGTGAAAGTTGTATGAATGTTAAATAGTCCTGGTGGGCAGGTGGCACCTTACATGGTAGCCCCTGCCATCAGTGTATGAATGGGTGTGAATGGGTGAATGATGACATGTAGTGTTAAAGAGCTTTGAGTGGTACAGTCCATTTGACCATTTATATAGTTTCAGCATTGACATTGAGATGTGCGCATGAGCAAAAGTCAAATTGCAGGACGTGCGGTGTTGGCTAACGCTACGACTTTTTTGCTGCTTGATACAAAAGGAATATTATAACACAATATACTGTATATCAGTTTCTTTGAATATCGTGCAGCCCTACTTTGACCTATGCTGTAATCGGTGCATTTTCATTCACAAAACTGCTGCTGATTGAACGGTATCTGCATTTCCATGTGTGTTGAGAAAATAAGCTGTGCAAACCTTATTGGGAATATTTTATGACTGTACAGAAGAAACTACATCCCTTTATTATGCTTATTATGAATTGTATTATATTATTATCGAGACTGCACCTTGGTCCATGAATTAAAAAATATATAATATTAAAAAGAAAGAATTAAACATGCTTATTACTGTGTATTTGTTTCATTCATTAGAAGTCGTTGAGAGGAGCTCTCCTCCTACACCAGTGGAGATCCTCCCGTCTAATGCAGGCCAGGACATCGCTCCCACACAGTCAGCAGGTAAGACATTCTTTCCTCTGTTCTTTATGTTTCTCCTCATCTGTTCTGGTATATCGTTGTCTGCCTTAATTAAAAGTTCTATTTTAAGTTAGTGAACAGGTGAAGAACAGCTGACAAATGCATGGCCATCCTAGCTAGTTGGCTTTCTAACTTGTTAATTAGCAAGCTAAGATGCTTGACTCTAGCTAAGGCAGCACACAAGGATAGTTACACAGACTGCAAGGATCTACAGTATTTCTTTGATGCCGTATTTGGGCCAAAGTGCTTAACTCAAGAGGGAACGTTACCAGTTGATCTTTAAGCAAGTCTTAATGAAAAGCTGGAACAATAAGGCATATACAGAAGCGTGCACGGTATCAGTTATTCATTTTGGGGATTGTCTTCAATGGCAACTGGTTGGCTGTGTTAAAATGTCAGTTAAAAAAATAATAATACATGAAACTAAAGATTCTCATTCATTTAAGTGAAGTTGGCTGAGCTTCTTCGTGGCTCTTTGTAGTATTTTGTGGGACCCGTTACTAGTTCTAATACTGCTGTTGTATTGATACTCTCCTCTTTCTTCTGGCCCAGAGGTAAATGAGTGCCAGATCAACCCTTATATCTGTGGCCAGGGGATTTGTTACAACACAGCGGAGGGTTACACCTGCCACTGCGATGAGGGATACCGCCTGGATGACGCCCAAACCACCTGTGTAGGTGAGGAATCCAGTCCAGTGCTCAAAGCCAGTCATTTTCCTTTCCATGTACATTCACTTAGTCATACATCTAAGGATAAACCCATGGACGATTGGGTTTATTACATTGGATTGAATGAACACCCATTCATTCATTTACGTTTACGGATGCCGCTATAACACTTACAGAAGTAAACAAGACCGTCACTGAGAAGATTTCTATGAAGTTATTCTTAATGCTTGTCATCAGTGCCAGTGAATTCCATACGAAATCAGACAAAATCATGCAGGTTCACCAAGAAACTTGATTACAGCCCCCCCCCCCCATGTATGAATGGCCCAAAAATAGTATATTCTTTGTAACTGTTCCATTTTGTTGGACCTAGTAGTTCACATTGTGGTCATTCAAAGAGTAATTTCTTAATGTGTGCAACACAAAGTAAATGTTCCTGATTTTCATGAACTGCAATTTTAACTATATCAAATTCGGCACACAGCCTGGCTCTGTTTCTAGGGGCTTTAATAAGCTTTTTTTCTGTTAGATTATTATCAAACCCCAGGGACTGTGAACATGACTCTGAGGTGTGGTGACCACAGTTCGGGTCAGAGAAGGACGGTAGTGTGCATACTCTACGGCCCAAAACATGCTGAATCTCAAGGAGTCCTGAACAACTTCTCTGTGTATGTTCTCAGTGAGCAACTTTCACTAGAGCGGCAGTGTGCCATTGTGGAAGGCGGTAGCCAGTTCACTCAAATGTGTCCAAGATTGTTATAGCATCTTCTGGTGGGGGAACAGAGCAGATCTTGCCATCAACAAAACACTGCCCTGGTTTATCTCTGTATGACACATTCTGTAATTTTGACACTTTCTTTTAATGTATATTTTAACAAAGTGACACATGTTGTTGTGCTCTGGTTTGTGTGTCCAGATGGAGATGAGTGTTTGGAAAGCACATCTTTGTGCTTTGGCGGTCGCTGCAAGAACACAGAAGGCAGTTTTCTGTGTGTGTGTTCGCAGGGATTCCTTGTCACTGAGGAGGGAAACAGTTGTTTTGGTACGTACCCTCAACTCATGCTGCCAAAGCTCATATCTTTCTCACACACATTCCTATTCACACACAAACATACCTCAACACACATGCTGTATGTAACACACAGCCAACATTTGCAACAGAAACTGATGTAATTAGAACTTGGTTAAGTGTGCCCATCCATCTCGCCCATCTAACAATGTTTTTTATGAAAGTGAGATGCCTTTTGCTTTTTTTCCACTTTGCCCATCACCTGGGAAATGAAAACACATGTTAAATCATCCAGTGTAAGTGATACAACTGGCCTTCAATCGGTAATAATCGAGACAAAAGCCTATAGCCTTGCCAATAGTGTCCCTACTGCCTCCATTGTTCATTACACTCTACCAGGAAAATCGAAGATGGAGATCAGCTTCATGATCATTTTGCTATAGTCTGAGCTATATTAACAATGGGATACATGAAGAAATTAAATTACATTTAAGAATTGTCAGATTCTGACCCATCTGTGCTGTCAACCCTGAAACGTACTGTCATCGTGGATGAGTGCGAAGCAACAGGGATAGGACCCAAATGCTGAAGATGCAGACGGACTGGTACCATTCAATGATATATGCTACAGTGAAAGTACGTTTATTGGCAGGTGCAAGGAGGCAGGTACAGATAGAAGTAAAGGTAGGCAGACAGGCATGTTCAGGTATAGGTACAGGTACAGGGTCAGAATCATGGCACGGTTCAGGTTCTGGTGACTTGAAAGCAAAGCTACAAAGCACATGGCAAGGGGAACCAAAGAGATGGGTGGCCTAGGGACTGGACAGCAAAGGAGCAGGAAACCTCAGGTTGCAAGCCCAGCAGAGCCATTGGGCTGAGCAGGTTGGTAGGACGACAAGAAAGTGGGGAGCTGGGCGTAACTGGTGGTCAGGAGGCTGGAGGTCGGGAAAGGTGTAGTTCCTAGCAGGGTGCTGGGCAGGAGGCTGGCAACAGGACTGCAGAGCATCTAGGAGGTCCGGCTCGGTGTTGGCGAAGACAGCCAACTGATGGTTTAGGAGATCTGGCAGGCCGTCGTCAGGCACGGCCAACTGAGGTTCTAGATGATCTGGCAGGGTGTCGGTGTAGATGGTCACCTAGGGTTCAAGCTGGATGTTGGCAAGCACGTCCAGCTAGGGTTCTGTGGCACTGGTCAGCTAAGAAAGCCTTCCACCAGTATATTGCAAACTAAGAACCCTGCTTCCAGGATGTAGAGAGGGACTCTAGGAACCCTAACTCCTCATTAAGAAAAACCTCCTTGGTCACACCAAACTCATGTGAGGAAAAAGGCAGGCAGGTCAGGGGAGTCCTTTTTATTGGCCAAATAGGTAAGTGTGAGGCACTAGGGGTAGGACCCAAATGCAGATGATGCAGACGGACTGGTACCATTCAATGCCAAAATTGAAGGTATATACAGGCATACAGGCAGGTGCAGGTCTGTGTCAAGTTCCGCGTTTGGTGGCTTGAAAGAAAAAGGTAGAAAGCCTACAGCAACTTTGAAGATATGACGGGGAATAGGTGGAAGTGTGCCGTTGATTGTTAGCTCAGAATTGCTAATCTTGAAAAAGGATCTCCAGTTCTTTCTGTTATTTTGATCCTGATAGTGGCACTGCAGGAAAGGTCATTCATCATCCACAGCAAATTTCATAAAAATAGATTTACTAGTTTTCAACATACCCGAAATGTTGAAATTCTGATCTCACAGTGGGTCCCAACAGAAAACAATCTTCATGAATCTTCCTTTGGAGGTCACAAACCAAAGTCCAGGCCAAGTCCTTTGGCAATCAGGCAGTAGTGTAGATACTGTATCATTTCCCAGAGGTGTAGTAGATATGTGAATATATATGTGTAGTGTTTGATGGATGTATAGACTGATTGACTCAGTCCCTTGGAGGGCATTAAAATGCATCAGTACAAACATGCACATTTCATATAAAAACAAAATGCAGCATCGAGTCTTGAAACACTAAGTGATACTCATGATCACAGTCCCTGGCACTGATCAACACTGAGTCAAAACAGCTGGTCAAACATAAGCTCTGCACACTAACAAGTGCAGACTGATGGAAGTATAAATCAGTGACATTTTGGACGACACCAGTGACCACACTGCTACCCTCCTCCCTGCTTCGTCCCCCTTATTGGGATATAAATTTAAAGCACTCTGTCATTATGTGGTTTCCTGTCACTTCAACGCAGCTTTCCCTACGCACAAAAATAATACTGAATTAGGGCTGTGAGGGCAAACAGGCCAGATGGTTGTTTCCCCAGAGCTGCAATAAAATCTCTTTAGCTGCTGGGGATGAACCTGTCTGCACTGGTTCTGTTATTATATAGAGTTAAAGTGCTTAACTCTGAATAGGTGAAAAACACCATTTTCTTCAATCTTGAGGTTTGTCAGCTGTAATACATCAGATAGCCGGAGATAAAAAATAAATAAAATGAAAGATTAACCACAGCCATGCTGTCCAAAGGAAGCGTAGACGTACTGATCCGCATCATGTTCAAGGTGTGTTTATTGTCATTCTACAACACAGGTTGTATGGAGGATGAGTTGAGGTGTCAAACTACATTAAACTGTGTCAACCCTACAGATGTAGGAATGAAACACACACACACACAAATGCAGGAAATATATCAATTTATGCAGAAAAAAAAAGCAGTGGCATCAATTATTACAATATTTTAGAGCTCCCCCTATATCACTCGAATGAGACTTTTTGGGGTGCTCATGTCTCTTTCAGGGGAGCCATACTCTACCTACTACTTAATGACAGCGTTCTTTAGATGGAGCAATTGACACGGGCAGTGGAGGCCATGTCTAGCTATCAAAACATAAATCTGTTGAGGAAACACATGCAGAATAAGATTGAACAAATGTACCATTCCAAAGAACTCATAAGTATGGGCCCACAGGTGTGCCCACCGCTCCTCTGTCAGTAGTTTGCTGCTCCATATTCCATGTGACACACAGTTAGCTGTAAGCTTCTGGCTGTTCACACACCGTGCAAGGCGAGGCAAGCCACAGTGGGGTGGTGGTGGTGGTGAGAGGAAATACTTAGGCCATGCAACAGTCCTTTATAGAAAGTAATAACCCCACTCACAGATGTTTGCATGACACTGCCAAGCTCAGGGAAATGTCACATTTCACAGTCAGTGTGTGTGTGTGTGTGTGTGTGTGTGTGTGTGTGTGTGTAACAAATAAACTTGAAGTAGTTCCAGATCATGCTCAAAATCAATATCAAAATTCTGTTGTGTACTATTTGGGCTTCATTTTTGTAGTTCTGGCCATCAGTTCTGTCAAATATGATAACATAGTATACCCACAAGTGTTACTGCTTGGATATCAGAACCAGAAGAAGATGGTGTAGTGGCGTCTTGGTATGCTGTGGCCTAAAAATCTCTGAAGCGCGTTAAAACAGATTTATAAATTCCTAAATCAATTATCATGGAGAGTAAGGCTATCATAACCGATAGAACTGATAGCCAGAGCTACAAAGATGAAACCCAACTTGTAATAAGCCGTTTGATTCCGCTAACCAGCGATGACTTGTACTGGACTCTTTGGACAGACCCACTTTAAGCCACAACGATTTCAGCTGTGGGTCAGAACCTGTGGTGGTCAGAATAACTCTATAAATATAAACTGCGTAATGACTGCAAATATCAAGTGCCATTAAAACAAGTTGTTACCTCGTAAACATGTATTAGGTCTGGGCAGTGTTGCATGAATGATGGCTTTACCATTCATAAAACATTTGCCTTATTTTAGCAAAGGGACTCTTTTTATGCCCGTCTGTCCGTCAATCCGGTTCATTCTCCTCAACAATGTATCTTAGAGCGATTGGAATTTGGTTGTCAAAGGTCACTGTGACCTCACAAGACACGCTTTTTTTTGCCATAACTCAAGAATTATTACGACAATTTCACACAAATGTCTAATAGGATACAATGATGAAGGGATGACATTTTGGACAGACGGATGGATGTAAACTGAAGGGTTGGCAGAGGCGTACAACCACGATGCTGTAATATGTGTTCACACACACGCTGAAACGTGATCAAACTGTAAACATCACTTCCTGTTCAGAGTTACCTCGGAGCCGCTGGAGCTCATGGATCTACAGCAACAAATCATGGAATTTCAATACTTACTCTCCAGAATATGTTGGTGTCACATTATTAAAGATCACTCTATACTGCCATTGGACTGTATATCGATATAATATTGACCAATTATGATTTAGTACATTCTGTATCTACTGTTTAGTAACTGAAATGCTGGGCAAACATTGCTCCACCTTTTGCATTCTGCTTATGTGACGTCGTTGTGACGTTGTTTGGGTTTTTCTCAGATATCGACGAGTGCCAGGATCAGCGGGTCTGTACCAGAGGCCACTGCCAGAATACTGAGGGCTCCTTCATCTGTCAGTGTGGGCGGGGCTTCAGAGTGACTCCAGTCGGAGACCATTGTGATGGTATGATAGTACTGTCACTGCTGTACACACATGATCAGGACCATGCAATATTAGTAAGAATGACAAATTGTGATTATTGAGTCATTTTCAAAAAAAGAGTTACACCGTGCTTTGTAAAATCAGGCTTTCACACCTGTAGTAATAGGCTACAGGTTCTACCCATGAATACATTTCCATAATTTGGTGCTACCAGTAACTATTTAAGATTTAATGTGTAATTGCACTTTCTGATTATGTTAGAATTTAATTCTCTAAATATCTGTTTATGCAAAATGCTTATAAGACTGATGTGTGTTTATTCCAGATGTGGACGAGTGTTTAGAAGAAGCCAGGCCCTGTGAGGCTGTAGGGGAGTGTGTTAACAACATGGGCTCCTACACCTGTACCTGCCCCCAGGGATACCGACAGATCAACGGCACCAGCTGCAGAGGTGAGTGCCGGAGCAGGGATATATCCTCTGATCCCGGATTTAGATGTTACACACACACCTCTAAGTGGATTTCTGTCTCTCTCCTCCCAGATGTTGATGAATGTGTGGATGAACCGGAGCTTTGTTCGCCCCACGGAGACTGTCTCAACACAGAGGGGTCCTATCTGTGTGTGTGTGAGAGTGGATTCACTGCCAGCCTTGACACGCCCTCCTGTGATGGTAAGATGCACCACAAAGAAGAGAAACACACACACACACACACACACACACACACACACACGTGTGATGGGGTTTCATTCATTAGAACTTGCTTTTGAAACTCATATTAATGTGATTCTGAATTCCCGTATACATTTTGTCATACGAAAGCAGATTGAGGTTAAAGCCCCTTGTCGTTTTCATTTCATGGTCCATGTTTAGCACGAGGTAATTGTGCATTTGTTCGGGACTATTTTCAATGGCGTATTCATC
Source organism: Leptoclinus maculatus (assembly GCA_032191485.1). Lineage (NCBI taxonomy): Eukaryota > Metazoa > Chordata > Actinopteri > Perciformes > Stichaeidae > Leptoclinus > Leptoclinus maculatus. Next base: position 181,738 of record JAVDOI010000022.1, on the reverse strand, counting down.
CACATTTGGTGTTCTATTATCTGTGGCAGCAGGACGGTGTATGAGGGATTGAGTTCAAATAAACTGCAGTGTGTGTGTGTGTGTGTGTGTGTGTGTGTGTGTGTGTGTGTGTGTGTGTGTGTGTGTGTGTGTTCATGGTGATGAGGGAACATGCCACCCAGTTCAATAGTGAGGCTCATTGATGTGTTTTAGTATTGGATGGAATACCATGAAATGTGCTCCAGGCATTGGTGGTGTGCAGAGGATGAATCCTACTGACTGTGGTGATCCTCTTACTAACCCTCTAGTGCCACCATGAGGTGGACTTTTAAAGTTTTGAGTGAAATGATCTAAACAACTGTTGGATGGATTGAATTGCACACATTCATGGTCTCCACAGGATGAATCGTAACGCCTTTTTTTGCACTCCCATCATCAGGTCAAAATTTCAATTTGTCAGATATTTAATTTGTGAGCCAATACAGACATCAGCCTGAGCTGCAGGTTGTGTCTAGTGCTCAATGTGACCATGCTAACACCATGAACAAAGGTGGTGAACATGATAAACATCAGTTTGTATGCTGTGTTGTAATTAAGCTCAAAGCACTGTACAGTTTAGTCTTGTTTTGGACAACAATGAAGATATATCAGGCTTCAGATACACAGACAATACTTTAGAGAATAATCAGTAGAATACATACATTCTTGGTTTTGGTCTTTTCAAGGGGTTTGTCGTCATAAGAGAAATGTATAAAGTTGACATTCTCAACCCTTCAAAACGTTGTTGGTTTAGAAGTCTGAGCGTAACCACTCACTTGCTTGTTACATACCGGCCTTCTTTGACATCCAGTTGAGTCCTCACCCAGGATGATGTCAGTGTAGAGCTGGCAGTATGCTTCCCCTGAGCTGCTTGTTCTCTCTGTGAATGCTGGCTTTTCACTTCGCCTTCCAGTGTGTTGGACAGCTATGAACCTTTTTGACTTCTGACATCGTCAGACAACATGTCGTTTTAAGACAAGTTGAGACATTGAATGCAGCATTGTAAACTTCAAATGACTCTGTACGGTAGTTTGTCCCGTTGGACTTCCCTACTTCCTTATTGTCATACTGAGAGTCATGTATACTCTGCACAAAGAGGGCTTCATTGCCTGATTTCTCTCAGCTTGAAGGACTGAGCTGGTGCTGTGATACATGTTTCAACATAACCCTTTATTCAACACACCAGTACTTTTACATTGTATTATAGATAAGTGCTGCTTCAACATCAACACTGAAGAAACGGTTTGCAAATGAAGAGCAGTATTCAAGTATTAATTGACATAGCTTTCCTTGTTCAAAGTGTACACCCACATAGTAGATGGTTAATTCTATTCTTCTCTAACCTTTGTCGTTATCTGCATCCTTGTGTCCTTCCCTCCATGTCACACTTCGTCACCGCCTCTTAAACAAGAGAGACATATCTGAAACAAGTCTTTGAGTTCTTTCACATCCATGCTGCCCCTATTTTCTCCAACATGGCAGGAGTCTTGGCCCCTGTGCCAGAGCTGTTTTAATGTCATTTCCTGCCAAAGAAAAAAACGGAGAGAAAAGAAAAGAAATGAGAGGAAAAGAAACAGACGGGAGCCTTTGAGCTAGCTGTCTAGACAAGGAGGGGTATGTGTTGCTCTCTGCCTGATTTATGTGGGGGGAAGAGAGTGTGTGTGTGTGTGTGTGAGTGTGTGTGTGTTAATTAAATACTTAGTTCATGTCTCATTTACAACTTTTTACAGCAGCTGCTTCATTCCAGAATCATTTTGTTTAATCCACTGCATTGAATTTTCACGTTTCATGTCGCTGCCCTGATTTGTCTGGCAGGAAATAAAGGAAAACACGGGAGACGTTGTGTGTATTCCTGAGCGTGTGCGTACGTGAGTCTCAATCTGCAAACATTAGCATTTATTTCTGAAGCAGATGTTCACGCTCCAAAGTTCAATTTAAGTGTCTTACAATGACAACATCTGGAATGAAATAAGATGTTAGAGAGACAGATCATTGAGAGGCTGCTTTCCTTTCCTGTTCGAAAAGGAAAGGCTGGAACAAATTAAGAGAGGAACTACAAATCAAATCAAGGAAACAGCATTTGACGGGTCTTGGCTTTGTTTGTTTGTTCTATAGATATCGATGAGTGTGGGCTCAATGAGACACTGTGTGGCCCTCGTGGCTTCTGTGAGAACAGACTGGGCTCCTTCCAATGCCTCTGTGAGCAGGGCTACCAGGAGTCCCAGGACGGCCAAGACTGTGTGGGTAAGTGTTGAACGTTTGGTATGAGTATATTCAGCTGTATTGTAGTTTATTGTATTATATGGTATAAGTTCTAGCTTAGTGTATTAGTTTAGAAAAGAGAGAAAGAAAACAGAATGTACAACAATTCCTTTGTTTCAGGACAAACAAGCAGCAGCATTCTACAGTACATCTCATTTTCCAGCCTTGCGTTTCTCACTACATTCATTCACTACTTGATTTGTCAAATACGATGTCTCCATTTCCTGTCTATAACAAAGCCGTGTCCTTCTCTGATTTTTGGATGTTGGGATAACCTGCACTAATGAAGCAGCATGCTGCTGTTAAATGGAAACACCTGATACTGATACCGTAACCATTTCAGACATTTTGGTGAGGCTGCCACGAGGGTTGAGCTTAGTGACGCCTCTACAGATTAAGCGGAGACACTAAGCTCCTCTGCTGCTGCCTCACGGGATGGAGCTGGGATCATTATGACCTGCAAGGAGAGGGTCACACAACAGACGTTGGTTAGACATTTATTTGGTAGCCTGGCTAGTTACCCTATTTAAAAAGGTTCACTCCAAGATGGCGGCGCATGCAGTTTACCTAAATTCCACCAGCATGTCCGCACCCCCACTGACAGCCTGTGCATGAAGTTGCCCTTGTGTGCAGCATTGTTTCCAGCTTGTGGAGTCCAAAAACGTCTCCAATAACTCCAGAATGTTGCAAAAACCAAAAGTACACCAATCACTGGCCTTAAAATGATTTGCATTGTATAACAGCTTGAAAAATGCATCTCAAGCACGTTATTAAATAATAATAAAAAAATCCAAAGACAGACTGCTGTTGTCACAATTTTATTTCCAAAATAGATTAAAGAAAATAGAAGAACTTATAGAGAAAAAAAGTGAACAAAATAGCAAAAGAATGCACTCGTGGTTGTGGCTGATAACGCCTACATCAGAATGTAGTTTGTTGATTTCTGCTCAGCGTTCAACACAATCCCCCCTTTGACACTTAGCACTCTGGGATACTTCACTCTGCAACAGGTTATTGGACTTCCTTTTTAAACAGACCCAGGCAGTTCGGATTGGCAGTCACACCTCCTCCAGTCTAGCGTTGAACTCGGAGTGCAAGACACAGGTCGAGGGGAAGCGTTGGGGACGGGTCGCCTGCTCATCCAAAAAACTGAAAACAGAATTTGACAATAAGCGCTAAAACACTTTATTTTACAACGAGATGGAATGTTTTGTAACTTTGTCTTTGAGACATAGAGCCATGTTGTGTGACAAAAGATACATTGATATTCAAAAAATTTTATATTTTGCTATTGAATTGTTGAAATTGTATTCATCCACCACGTGATTAGACACTCTTTCTGATGAAAATGTAAACTTAATACATATGAATACAAAATATGAATAGAAATTCCTGTGCCAATTTTACAGAGGAGCGATAGAAACATTACAAACTGTCATGGGATGTGCACGGCACCACGGTTACTCCTCTGCTCCTGTGAGCTCTGATACTCTCATCAGATAGCTGTATACAGTTTGTCTGTGTACAATATGCTGTATCTGTCCCTATGGAATAAACCATCAATTAATCAATTAAAGTCGTGTTCACTGCAACGATTTTACTCACAAACACTTAATAAAACTAAGATTTTACTTGGTGATATATGCACAGTATTAGAAGATGATTGCTCTGTTCTGCATTTCTTTAACGCTAATTGACATTATCTTACAGCTCATGATAATTTCATCAGCTGACCACGAGTGTCGGTAGTTTTGGTCTCTCCTCTGTGCTCCGAGTTGCAGACAGCGCTGATAAAATATTAAGCAAAATTTGATTGGATGTTTTAGTTTATACCATATCATTCAAATATAAGCAGTGCAAAAATAATCCAAAATAAATATGATGATTACGTTAGAAACTAATCAATTAGCGAATCCCTCAAAAATGCATTACATTGAACCTGTGCTGAATATTAAGGCAAACCTAACTTCTAGTTAATTCGATTTCAAAAAACAAATTTAAAGATCAGTTCAATACAAAAAGTTACTTTTCAATTTTTCTACTACCCCCTTCAGTCACATGACCCTTGACGTGCAAGTTATAGCAGTATCAAATCACTCTTGGTGGGGCTTGGATAGCCATTGGGCTGGGGCTAGTACCACATTGCCAAATATTGCTACATCACTGCATTTGGGTGGGTGATGACTCGGCATCTAAATCATGTTCTCAGATGTTTTGGTGAGATTTTAATCTCTGGGGACTGCCGATGGAGGTTGAGAACTGAACGCCACAGGGGTGCTTATGCTTATTCTTACACTTCAACAAACACCATGAACTCCTCTCAGCTTCACTTCAACCGATACCTTAAGTTCACTAGCTGCTTGCACTGAAAGTGACACTTCAGTTTCATGTAGCAGTTCCACATAGACTGAAACTTCAACTTCTTCTAGCAATTCTTTCTTAACTGCACTTCAATTTCTTTCAGTATTTACGTTTCAGCTACCCCTTTAATGTTGTGCAGCACTTTAACTTCAAGATGAGCCAAACGTTTCAGTGTCAACATTTAAAGAAAGTGAAACTGTTTCAAACATTTTAACAGCAATTCCTGTACAGAAGTGGACAAATACATTTTGTTCATACAGTCTGGACTTTTCTAATCCAAAAAATACATCTCAAACAAAGGCCTGGTATTCTCCTTCATTGAGGTAAATGAAGGACTCCCATTATAGGAGAAACGATCGTATTACTGCTTTGACCTTAGGCCTTAGTTGTTCAGATAATGTTCAGATTGTCTCAGATAATCTTTGAAAGCAACATTGCCAATTATTGCAGACATACATTGACATACATGGAACTAATGATGAAAATCTGCGGTTTTCCTCAAGTTTGGTTTGGAATGAGTCTGAGCTAATGGGTGCTGGTGGTTTCCATGTACTAACTGGGCCTCTTTAGCTCCCATCTAGTCCATTTTCCTCCAACAGGAAGGACTGTCAGAACAGACATTCCCCTTTCTGAACCCTGATGGATCACTTCCCTCACACGCATTCTCCCAGTGACCAACTACACCAAAACGTGCAGACACATAAATGCAGAACTACCAGCACACTCTTATTCACATACCTCCGTACAGTATGTCCTTTATACAAACGTACACACACTTCCCATCTATCCTTTGGCAGTGCTGCTGGGTCCCACCCAAGTTCAGTCCAGCCAGCTGCCTCTTGTTCGCTGCCAAACCATCGTTGAAAACCAAGAGCGGTGGTGTACCACTAACCATTCAGAATGTGTGCTGTCTCTCTGTCTTCCTTCCCCTCCATCTATTCCTCTTATCAGCCAAGTTTTGTATGGTTTCCTCCCCTCGTGTTTCTTTTTTTTCACTGCTTCATTCTCTCTACTCCCTATATCTTGTCATCTCCTCCTGTAATTTCCCTTTCTTTCCTCTCTCCCCATCTCTCTTCTTTCATCTTTTTCAATTCCCTCAAGATGGCTTCGTAGCAATATTGACAGTTTGATATCTTTCTTATTTGGTTTAGCAACTGTTAACTGCAGCATCTCTTGCTAATGTATCTCTCTGAAACATTGAGCAACAATCAAGCTACTTTGTCTGAACATTTAGGAAAATGGTCTGATCCTTTCACAAGGATGTCCCATCCCTCAGCCAAGATGGTGAGAGCGTATTGCAAAATATTGTATGTATACCAGTGTATTAAGTTCCAGCAACGTTAGCTTACTCTCCTTGGAATAAGATAGCAGCATTGCCACTTGGTTGGCTCCATTCTGAAGGGCCATTGGAAAAATTATAAGAGATATAGTCACCATCTATGGAGTTCAAAATCGAAGGCAATGGTAACTTGGTGGAAGATGACAAACACACATCAACGCGTTCGGCAGAGTCTTATCTCTCTCAGGGTACCCATATGTTGTTGATTGGACTCATGGTTTTGGTATAAAGGGCAGAGGTTTGACAGGTACTTTTGTTGAAAATCACTGTATAGTCTAACACATCTTAATTAGCCTCTAACACACAGGTGCTCCAATCACCATGGCAACAAGTGACACACATGCACCCAAGCACCCAGCTTGAGCTCATTAGTGCAGTTGATAAACACACAGAGACACGGAGATATTCAGTCACTTCAGTCACATGATTATTCTGTCTCCTCTCCCACCCAGCCCCACCCTTTCAAAATAAAAAGCCCCACAGAAAGAATTCTAACTGGAATGCTTGTGATGAAGCCTGTCATTTATTAACCTGTGTGTGTGTGTGTGTGTGTGTCAAACATTATGATTATGTCTCCTCTCCCCCTCTCTCACCCACTCAGCCCCACCCTTTCAAAATAAAAGCCCCACAGAGTGAATTCTAACTGGAATGCTTGTGATGAAGCCTGTCATTTAAAAACCTCTGTGTATGTGTGTCAAACATTATGATTATGTCTCCTCTCACCCACTCAGCCCCACCCTTTCAAAATAAAAGCCCCACAGAGTGAATTCTAACTGGAATGCTTGTGATGAAGCCTGTCATTTAAAAACCTCTGTGTATGTGTGTCAAACATTATGATTATGTCTCCTCTCCCCCTCTCTCACCCACTCAGCCCCACCCTTTCAAAATAAAAGCCCCACAGAGTGAATTCTAACTGGAATGCTTGTGATGAAGCCTGTCATTTAAAAACCTCTGTGTATGTGTGTCAAACATTATGATTATGTCTCCTCTCCCCCTCTCTCACCCACTCAGCCCCACCCTTTCAAAATAAAAGCCCCACAGAGTGAATTCTAACTGGAATGCTTGTGATGAAGCCTGTCATTTAATAACCTCTGTGTGTGTGTGTCAAACATTATGATTATGTCTCCTCTCCCCCTCTCTCACCCACCCAGTCCCACCCTTTCAAAATAAAAGCCCCATGGAGTAACTGTATCTTAACATGAAGCTCAGAATGAGTTCAAGTCTTTCCATCACAAATACAGAAATGTAATTTCCAAAGGTATATATCTCAAATAACTGATTAACTGCCAAAACATGAGTGCAAAGCAATACTGGGGCTCAATGCATCCAGTACAGTTGTGCTGCTTTCTCTGCAGTTTGCTCTGAGCGACATAAAGGGTTTTGAATTAAAGTCTTCTCCCACCTTTGTTCCATGCACTACATTGGGCATGAAAATACCAGACATGCAAACAGAATTTAAAGATAAGAAAATACCCAAATGTCTGCGCAATTTGTCGTGTTGTCACAAAAACAAAGACAACATTTTGATGTCCAACTGGTGCAACTTAACAGGTCATTGAGACCACATTTAAAAGGAATTTGTCATACAAATACAACAAGTACCAACGTATTACACAATGGAAACTGCTCAGCCAAACATAATGCATTACTCTTTTGCACACTCTTGATTGTTAAGAGGCTAATAACCAAACTAATTCAAAATAACATTTACCAATGTGTTCTTATGTTCCTTCTCCACAGATGTGAATGAGTGTGAATTGCTGAGCAGTGTGTGTGGAGAGGCACAGTGTGTCAACGTTGATGGTACCTTCCTCTGCATGTGTCCCAGCGGCCAGGACTATAACGTCATGATCGCCAAGTGTGAGCCAGTTCCCACAGGTGACCCACCATCGGCTTTCGTACAAATTACATGTAACAAGGAACCTGAATACATCAGGGCGTACCTGGTTTTACTACACACACAAAATATAATCTCTCCATACAAGTCAGTAAATTAAGGTACACAAACTTCATATAGTAGTGTAGCATAAAAGCATGAAATTATACCAAAATATTTAACAACTTATACCTCAAGGGGCTCCAGAATTATGTAGCGTGAAAACATAAAATAGTACAGAAGATGGAAAGTGATCAGAAAGAATTTGTTTTATATTAAATAACAGAATTGATCTTGCCTTAAACCCACCTTGGGGCACCACCCCTTTGAAACAGTTAATTTATTTAGTCTTAATTCTGAAGATTGATACTAAGTTCTTGACACAAAATCAAGTTCTTTATAAATGGAAAGGTTTATTAAACTACTGACTACACATACAACTAACAGACAAATTAAATGAATAATGTGATGATGAATGACCAAATGTAATTAATACAGAGATGAACAAATAATGAATGAAGGAGGACCGCCGTACATACCAGGTAAAATCAGTGACGGATATCTTGGCAAGATGTTTTAGCTGCTTGCAAAGGCACAAGTGGAGCAGCTGTGTATTCATTCTTCTTTCCTGCTCTTCCTTTATTTATCTTTCAGTGTCATCAGTGGAGCGTAAAGAGTGCTATTATCGTCTCAACGATGAGAACCTGTGTGAGAGTGTGCTGATCAGCCATGTCACCCTGCAGGAGTGCTGCTGCACACTGGGAGCCGGATGGGGTGACAACTGTGAGGTGCATCCCTGTCCTGTCAATGGCACAGGTGAGTTAGAGGAGGAGGAGAAAGGCATTTGGACAATAACACACACATCTTTACCAAACACACCTTTGGGTATATTTCAGTTACACACTACACCACAAGCTTTAAAAAGCATACTTTTAATACCCTAGTAAACTAGACGGTAGTTCTATCATGAATCTACACCATAAAAGCTTCTCTGTTGAGTTTATTTAAAAGAATTGTGTTGCTTGCAACACCGCCACAGATGGAATAATGTACTGTATACCAGGGCCCTGTTCTTTGTATGTGGATAAATGAGTTAGCTTTATTTGATAGATGATTTGACACAAGCCATCAATTTCCGGTTCTTCAATGCTGGATTAAAGTTGAACTACAGGTGTGGTAAGCGCAACAGGTCCAAATTTTCCAAGTTGACTCTTAAGTGGCTGCAAGCAAAACTATACAAATAGTCACGTTTTGTAGATGTTGGCATGAAGAGGATTGATTGCAGGTATCGTTGGTCTGGAGAAGTTAAGATACTACTTGGTGATGGTTTTTTTTGGTCTATGCCTTAAAGGTATCTAGTACCAATACCCAGATCTAATGTTAAGATAAGCTAATATCTGTTTCTGACTGACCCTCACACATTCACTGTCACTGAGCATGTTGGTACCACACTAGGCCCAAGAAGTTCCATCCTTTATGTCATCTAATTATTGCAATTTTCTGTTATTCTTGGTAAACAGGCATTCTAGTAACAAAATGTCAGGAAGTACCATGACAGTGACCTAAAGGAGTGTCTTACCCATTTTAATAACTGAGCAGGAACTGCACCTCTCTGTTGGCCTATTACTTGAAGTTTATCTTACAGTATATACTGTAGGTGTGTGCACAATGCACCCTTAACCTCCAAATCTCCATGTGGGTCCCCTTTCAGACCACTTCAATGAGATGTGTCCATCTGGAAGAGGTTTTCTTCCCAGTGGAGACTTACTGTATGGAGTACCCACATCTGACAGCTACAAAGGTAAGACTAAGCTACTTCTACACAACTTAATATCATACATAAATCACACAACTGAATCTTTTGTGTTTTATAGAACACTGTTGGTGAAGACAAAATAAGTTTTGTGTGTTCTTTAACATGTTGCTGTACTTAATGCTTATAGGTCTCACTTACATAGATGTAAGACAGTGATGTTATAATGCTGTCGGTAAAGTGCAGTTCCTTTGAGTTACAGTATTACACCTATTTTGCATCACATCTGTTCTCCCGTACCTTTTTGTAGACACGTTTGATTCAGTTGTCTTCTGCATTATAGCTTTAGTTGGTAGCTTTTATCCAGAGTATAAGCGCAATAAATAATTCTGGACTGTATTAGAGCCAGTTGATCATGCAGTTCAATATATTGCAGATATCGTATCTGTATCAGTGTATGTTGGCCAATAAGTAGGTTTGAGCTTATTTACAACAGTGTCACCAGTTTGTCCACCAGAGACCACTGACAAGCTGATATTCACACAAGATGTGCTGCTCAGTACACAGAAATATACATCTAAGGGATGTGAATCAAGATTGTAGTTTGTACCTTACTGAAGTATTATAGTAATTACTATCTGCTGATATACTGCTGTTAGGTTCTTTGAACTCACATATATTGATATCAGTATTAGTCCCAAATGTCCAGTATCCATTGGGCTATAGACGAAACTCAACTGACATTTTCACAGTGGAAAAAAAAAATGGTATCCATGGCATGCACTAACAGTCCCACAATGCAATTATCACATTTTATAGATGCAAAAATCACGATGTCCAGCTTCTGGGTCCATGGATGATGCCATCATTTGAATATTCAATCCCGATTCCAAAAAATGAAAAATCAAATCAATCTTGTGTTTTTTTTCTCAGGTTTTGTAAGCTTTAAAAAAGGTGAATGACAATAATCTAATAAACAATGAACTAAACATTTTCTTATTATTTTGTACACGCAGATTCAAAGACGTTTGTAAAGCATATTTTAAATAAATAAATGAAGGAATTTAAAAATATGTTGGAAAAATGAATCACAGATATTACCCAGGTTGATCAGTGATGTACGGTGGACTGTAGGCTGTTAGTAACGTAGGAATTAAGTGCATGTAAAGAACATTATCTCGTCAATAAGTCTCTTAAACATGACAGTTTAGTCGTGCTGTGATGCATTATGAATAGTATGAAAGGAGACTGTAATGCTCTTGTTCCTCAACCTTTGGTGAATCCGTTCTATTTGTGACACCCAGAGTCCATCAATACCACCAAAACCCCAGTACACCTCATCCTCGCCTTCATCAGTGGTGGAGGTGCTCAAATAGGCAGCATCATGTTCACATATAGATCCACACCAGAAGGGATTATGTAAATGACACAAAGTAGTAGTTTTAGATGTTGTGAGTTAGTTAATACAAAACTAAATGTCACTACTTCACACGCAGAGCTGACACACACAAACGCAACAAGGAAAACTCTCCTCCCCCTCAAAAAAGTGATAATGTGTGACGTTAAAGCTGAGGTTATCTCATTATCATTACAATGCTCAGCATACTGTAGCCTTTATGTATTGTCTATATGAGTATTCCATGGCTGTCTGTCGACCAGACAGTAAAGGCTAATATCTCACTCACAAATCCTTCAGATAACGGATAGGATTCCTCTTTTGGCTCTACTAGGTTGTGCTAGGTGAGTGCAGCAATCATTTTCCGTGCATACGCTCCATGAAGAGAAGCCAGAAATCCAGAAATCTGAAATAATCTCTGAAACAGAATGTAAATGATATGTAAGAATAGAGTACACTGACAAGCAACTCAGACTGCATTGTATTGAGTTGATTGATATTCAGTCATTCTGCAGCTTTTTGATCCTCAACCACATCTAATGATATAGCTTAACTATCAATAGTCAACTTATTACCTGGTCAGAAGAGGACATCACAATCTGTCCTGATGTAACCTTCAATGCAAACACTAAAACATGTTCTGTGTCAAACCACAACGGCCTTATGTTGTATATTATTATTATAAACTTTATATAAATCGTTTCCAAGGAAATGCAGAAGTTGTGTCTGTTTCCTCCAGACAGGTGATGCAGAGAGAATGAGATGAGGATGGATGATGATGTAATGTTCTGTCTGAGTCTGTATGATAATGCTAAAGGAATGGATGTTAATGTCACAGCTTCCCCACATGAACACATTATACTTCTACATAAATCCTGTGCTCTCCATCGTAACCCCTTTTAAAGCCAACACAAACTCTCTAGACATGTACCATGACCTGCCTTCTCTCTGCCTGCTTGCAGATGCAGATGAATGTACACTGTTTGGCGAAGAGGTTTGTAAAGGCGGCTTCTGTTTGAATACTGTTGGCAGCTACGAATGTTACTGCAAGACGGGACAGGACTACGACGCTGTCAAACTGGAGTGCAGAGGTCAGTGTGATAAGCAGCAAACAGAAACGCTGCGTGTTGTTTGTCTGTGTACGTGTGTGTGTGTGTGTGTGTGTGTGTGTGTGTGTGTGTGTGTGAGGGAACGTTTCCTCCACTGCCTTCTACAGGAAACTGTCAGCTGATAAGATGCCGTCACATCTGATGCTGTTTGAATGTCTGACTGTCTCTGCTGCAGCTTAGCAACAACACGTTAAGCATCCATAACCAGATCAGCACATTAATCAGACGGTACAGTAGCTACGGCAGCAGGAAACGGGAGGAATCATTGGATTACAGTGTTGTTGTGCTGCAAAGCTATCAAAAAAATAGATTTAGTCTCCCACCTCAAACTCTTCCTGTGGCAGTTTAGTGAGTTTCTAGAATACGTTCACAGTGCATGACTTTATGTGTGTGAAGGTTTCAGAGACCGCAAGTAGAATCACCAAAATGAAAAGACAGAGGACGTTTTTGTGATTTAAGAGTTACAGAAAAGGGAGAAAAAGAGAGAAGGAGCTTTTTCAACTGCTCCCAAAAGGTCAAAAATGAACTCAGGAATGCTCAGGAAAATAACTGTGTGAGATGCTGTTGAAAGCAAACAGCTAATAAGAGGACATTTTATTGTTCTTGCTTTTATCTTTGGTATATGACAGCACAGTGTTTCATATTGTGAGACATTCTTATTATTAAAGCCACAATTAAAAGTTAAAACAAAAAAATCTATAGTCTAAACGACATACTTATAATAACACGACTTTGAGGAATATCCATGCAACATATGACGATATTAACTACAATCATATCATACAGGCTCATCAATCAGTATGATGAAAGTCTTAAAAGGATCCAGAATTGGAGACTTACTCTCGTTTCTGTTAACTTACACTTTGTATCATGGTGTCTCTGTCTTTTGAGTCTTTTAACTCTGGAGATTTGGCTGTTTTCAAGCCTCTGTGTTACGTTGTGTATTTGGGTTCTGTCTCCTAATAAACATCATCTTGGAGATAATGGTAATTTACTTCCCAACCAGCAGCCCAAATATTCAAAAAAATTGTTCTCCAGGAGGTTTGGATGACTGGGCATTCCCAAATGTAGTGGACCTTAAATTCAGATTATTTTACTTTCTATTAACGACCGATTCAACACAACAATGATTTCACTTTGAAATGTTGCTCTAAACACCAGTCAGAGAAGCATGGACATGGGTACACATTGCAGCGCTTACTGCCTAGCACTACAATGAACGGTATAATACGTCATGGTGTTGATGCTGTTTTCATCACATAATACTGTTTTTGCAGGAGCAAGGATTGGTTGACAAGAGTGGGTTTTCGCCATAGTTAGCTCGTTAGTCATCGCTAAGTAGTTCATATATGTGTGTGTTAATATCTATTTGTGTGTGTGAATGCATTGATCCAAGGTAATGTAGGACGAGGAAGTGCAGCTGACACGAAGAAAGTTATTTTTCCATTAAATGTCTCTGATTGCTTTTCTTTCCTGCAGACATCAATGAGTGTCTGGATGAGTCGGTGTGTGCCGGTGGACAGTGTTTGAACACAGACGGCTCATACATGTGTTTCTGCACACATCCAATGGTGTTGGACCCCAACATTAACAGCTGCGTCTTCATTCCTGAGGTGGCTGGTAAGAAAGGCCGTTTATCCCACGCACACGTTCTAAAAATGTTGACAAATTTGCCAAAATGATGTTTGTTTGTCAAAGCGTTGCAATATTTCAGCCTAAAAGAATGTCAAACTTTGGCCCCAAAACGAGTTCCTTGTCAATCAAGGAACTACAGTACAGTACTCTATTAATACAGTAACAGAGTACTGTACTGTAGTTATTAATACATTAATAGAGTACTGTACTGTAGTTATTAATACAGTAACAGAGTACTGTACTGTAGTTATTAATACATTAATAGAGTACTGTACTGTAGTTATTAATACATTAATAGAGTACTGTACTGTAGTTATTAATACATTAATAGAGTACTGTACTGTACTCTATTAATTAATACATTAACAGAGTACTGTACTGTAGTTATTAATACATTAACAGAGTACTATACTGTAGTTATTAATACAGTAATAGAGTACTGTACTGTAGTTATTAATACATTAATAGAGTACTATACTGTAGTTATTAATACATTAATAGAGTACTGTACTGTAGTTATTAATACATTAACAGAGTGCTGTACAGTACTCTATTAATACATTAACAGAGTACTGTACTGTAGTTATTAATACATTAACAGAGTACTGTACTGTAGTTATTAATACATGAATAGAGTACTGTACTGTAGTTATTAATACATGAATAGAGTACTGTACTGTAGTTATTAATACATTAACAGAGTACTGTACTGTAGTTATTAATACATGAATAGAGTACTGTACTGTAGTTATTAATACATTAATAGAGTACTGTACTGTAGTTATTAATACATGAATAGAGTACTGTACTGTAGTTATTAATACATTAACAGAGTACTGTACTGTAGTTATTAATACATGAATAGAGTACTGTACTGTAGTTATTAATACATTAATAGAGTACTGTACTGTAGTTATTAATACATTAACAGAGTACTGTACTGTAGTTATTAATACAGTAATAGAGTACTGTACTGTAGTTATTAATACATTAATAGAGTACTGTACTGTAGTTATTAATACATTAATAGAGTACTGTACAGTACTCTATTAATACATTAATAGAGTACTGTACTGTAGTTATTAATACATTAACAGAGTACTGTACAGTAGTTATTAATACATTAATAGAGTACTGTACTGTAGTTATTAATACATTAACAGAGTACTGTACTGTAGTTATTAATACATTAACAGAGTACTGTACAGTACTCTATTAATACATTAACAGAGTACTGTACAGTAGTTATTAATACATTAATAGAGTACTGTACAGTAGTTATTAATACATTAATAGAGTACTGTACAGTAGTTATTAATACAGTAATAGAGTACTGTACTGTAGTTATTAATACATTAACAGAGTACTGTACTGTAGTTATTAATACATTAACAGAGTACTGTACAGTAGTTATTAATACATTAATAGAGTACTGTACTGTAGTTATTAATACATTAACAGAGTACTGTACTGTAGTTATTAATACATTAACAGAGTACTGTACAGTACTCTATTAATACATTAACAGAGTACTGTACAGTAGTTATTAATACATTAATAGAGTACTGTACAGTAGTTATTAATACATTAACAGAGTACTGTACTGTAGTTATTAATACATTAACAGAGTACTGTACAGTACTCTATTAATACATTAACAGAGTACTGTACAGTAGTTATTAATACATTAATAGAGTACTGTACAGTAGTTATTAATACATTAATAGAGTACTGTACTGTAGTTATTAATACATTAACAGAGTACTGTACAGTAGTTATTAATACATTAATAGAGTACATGGTTAGCCCTGATGCCCAGGCTGTGCATCGCTCCCTAAAAAATAATATTTCAGTAAACCATTCGTTACCAGAGTACAAACCAAAAAAACCTCAAACATGTTCAACTGTTTGAAATATAATCTAATCTAAAGTACTTAAACATACTAACAACTTACTCAATACATATTACAGAAGCTTTTAGCGTCTACAGATCATGTATGTATAATTGTGTCATATGACTTATTATCTCAAGAGTACAGATAGTGCTCATATTTACATCTAAACGCCCGTTTTTCTGAAATAAAATTTCAAATACAACATTATTTCGAGATGCATCATATTGTTTTCTCATGATCATGAATTAACAGTGTCGTACCTCAACATTCTGTAGCTCAGTTTCTATCTGACGAAGTCCATGTGTGTAAACATAAAGTTTATATGTATTCATTAATACATATAAAACTGTCAAATGATATGATAGTACCTAAAAATGAGTGATTTCTTGAATCAAGCTTCAGTATATATTGTTGGGTTATACATTACTTACTGTGTCGGAGTATGGGGAAATACATTTAAAACAAATAACACAACCAATGTTCCTACTTTTAAAGAGACAAAACTACGAATAAGAGCTAAATCAAAACAAACGACACCCTGAAAATATCTTGTAACGTGCCTGAATTTGGATAAAGGGGTGAATTTATGAACAACTATAGTGAGGAAACAGAAATATGTCTCCCACTTTTGAAAGTTTAACATAAGCTCTAAAATAATTGAATAAACAAATATGTGATCCGATTGTCACATTGACTGTAAATGATACTTTGTAGAGTCAAGACGTCGATGAAATGATCTGCTGCTTCTGGCTTCACCTTTTAAATAAGTACAGCATATTTGTGCCGTGCTGTATTGTGTTCTACTGTTTTGTGGGAAGTATTTTCCTTCTTTTGTGGATTCTGTTGCCTGATTGTGGAGTTACTGACGGACCAAATCAAATTTCAATATCTTAGTATCACGATCTCAAATTTAAGGCCTCCAAAATGATAATGTGCTGTCTTAAGAAATCGGCCATGGTCGCTCTCGCCTTCCACACATTTCTAATTCTAATTCTATAATTATATAAGTTGTGTGGTAATGCTGTGTGTGTGTGTGTGTGTGTGTGTGTGTGCGTGTGCGTGTGCAGAGCAACATGAGGCGGAGCAGATAGACTACCTGGGTATCTGCTGGCAGACGGTGACAGAAACCATGGCGTGCACCCAGCCGCTGGGTCCCAACAGGAAGACCACGTACACAGAGTGCTGCTGTCTGCACGGAGAGGCCTGGGGCATGGACTGTGCCCTGTGTCCACCCAGAAACACCGGTACACACTACACACACACACACACACACACACACTCCTCTCATATATCGCGTCAGGCCAAGCTCAGGTACACTATAATGTTTGTGTGACTTACTGGTGTACCAGTTGTGTGTGATGAGCAGTGTTTCCAGCACTGACACAAGGGAACGGACTCATGTAAGCTGTCTGTCGGGCATTTGAGGTGCCGACGTTTCCATTACAGTAAATGCAATACATAGCTCGGAAATGAATGTAAGACAGCAAATACAAATAACTGCAAGATTATTTGCTGCCAGCATTAATGTTTGTCTCGAGTCTACCAAACTTCTCAATGTCTCTTGCTGAGGGTGGAGATGGCAGCACGGAGACTGATTGTGATTTTAACTGTTTGATTTGATGGTAACTAAGTCCTTCTGTGGGAGATCAGGGATGCCCATATTAAAAAGATATAAGAAGTAAGACAAACTTAATTCATATTTCATTCATATCATTACTGCTAACATTCAACACTCAAACGTAATGACTTTACGTTGTACTTGTGAGTGTAACCCTGAATATGTGATGATGTAACTACATTTAGAATTGTATTCATTGATTTCAGTTTGGCCACCCTGTCCCTCTCCATCATTAATTCTCCTCAGTTAGCTGCTGCATTTACACCAATAGTACAATACACACAAAATTGCAATTATACGTCGCCACAGCCAAAACAAGTCCGTGGAACCAATGATTAACGAGTCGCCGAGTCATCTCTAGGTTCTCACATCTATTAATTATCGCAGAACTTTGCAGCTCCTGGCATTTGTTATTGAACACTTTTTGTCTCCTCTCTCCCTCCGTCTCTCTCTCTCAGAGGACTATGCGTCCATGTGTAACCTTGGCGGGCGGCGGGCGTACGGTCATGACGCCCTTGTTGCCGGCCCGATCCATGAATATGAAGTGAGCCCAGACTATTCACAATCACCCGAGCAGCAGGCTGCCCTGCCTTTTTACCAGAACGTGGACCGTGAGTATTCATAGTAACAGAGGAAGAGCACTGAAACACAGGATTTATTTGATATTACCTCACAATAATCAGGTCTTTACTAAGTTCTTAACAGTTATGTGGACAAGTTAAAGAATTGTAACGTATACATATAGAGTTCATCCAGGAAGCAGGCGAAGGAAGCGGCTCTCAAACGTCTTTCTTGAGACTCCTTGCCACTGGTTGTGATCAGCTCAACCAAGAGCCCTTGAAAGAACCCACTGGTCTAAGATATTCACCAGTTCATACTAAACTGACCAATGGAGAGTACAATGGAGAGAAAGGAACAAACAATTAATGTGTGAATGTGGCTAATTGATTTCACTGCTATTCATTTCACAGCACTTTGCTGCCATCTAGTGACAATAGAACAACATATTAGAACGAGTGAAAGGAAAGTACAAGAGTCAGCTGGTCCTGATTCCAGACCTGCAAGTAGCTGAAAAGAAAAGCTCTGATGTGTCACAGTGGGAAGTGATTGCGAACCATTAATGCAAACCACGTTCTGCACTGAAAATGTGATTTGTGTTTGGGGCGTGCTTTGATTTATCTATGGTAAAAACATGAGAAACAGAGGACATATGAAGGAGCCTGAGTAAGGCCAGTGGTCTTATCAGCCAGATGTTGGGAACCTTGTTCTACTTCCTGTGTTGACTTAGCTGGAACAGATAAACTCCTGCAGTTATTCATTTTCTTCATTTTATTTCGGGGATAAACATGCTTCAACTTTTGGAACTACGGAGTCCGTTACTGTGATCTCTAACTCAAACTCCATTGGGGGTTTTTTTTTGGCCTGTATTTGTTTACATTTCGGCAAATTTGCATCATTAAAGTATGCTGAATTATCTAGAGGCGCTCCTGTTTGCAGTGTACTGACGGATGTACAGACAACTTTCACAGGTTTACAAGTTTACATTAAAAGTTCTGGAGTTGGTTTGTTTTTGTTCTGCTACAGATCCATTCAAGGCATTCGAGGGTTTGCAAGCAGAGGAGTGTGGGATCCTGAATGGCTGTGAGAATGGTCGGTGTGTCCGGGTTCAGGAGGGTTACACCTGTGACTGCTTCGATGGATACACCCTGGACCTGTCCCGCATGTCCTGCGTTGGTAAGAGGGCACTTACACACAACTGGAACATAGAAAAACACAACATGACGTTTAAGTATCTGTCCTCCTCTGTCCACAGATGTGAACGAGTGTTCGGAGCTAAACAATCGGATGTCCTTGTGTAAAAATGCAAAGTGCATCAACACGGTGGGCTCCTACCAGTGCGTGTGTCTGCCAGGCTTCACGGCCTCTGACAAACCCAACTACTGTGTACCGGCAGCAACGCACCAAACGTCAACACGCACAGTGAGCATGGACGGACACTAAGGGGCGACAAGAGACACTAAAGCCACACGCACAAGCTTGTATTACTATACTTGTGAGGACGTCCACCAACATTCAGCCGCTGCAAAAAACCTCAACACTAAACTTAAAGTTGAACTCTCTGGTTTGGTTAAAGTGTCCAGTAGCACTCATAAATCCCAAAACACTTCACAGCTGCTCATCAAAAGTCACCTTGAGGATAGGTCAAGATTTAGGGGTCATTTAACTATATAAATCAGGGGGTGTACCTTCAAACTGTTAAAAATGCCCAAAACCTCAAGAACATAAACCATAAACCTTGCCTTTGAATTAATCTAATTGTTTTTCTTATTTTTTAAAAACTAATCCAGATCTGCTGTTTTTCAGAGTCATGTTTTTTTATTCACTTTCTGCATTTCCCTTCTGCTCCACAAACCTATAGATATATACATGGATTTTGTTTTGATAAACCTGTCCTATATATTATAAATTACTCCCAATGTTACATTGCAACGTGCTCTGCTCTCTTTGGTTAAAAAGCAAAGTTTGCGATCTTTCAAATCTGGATGGAAGATTGCTTGTGCTCTATGTATGGACCTAGAGCCAGTAGGTTTTTAGCCTAGCTTCCAGAATGTTGCAGCGCCTTACCAGATCTCTAAATATATCAATACAAAATATTTAGCAAAAAGTAGGTTGCATGCCAGCATGGCAGCCTCGTGTAGGTATAATGTTGGCGATGTTTACTGTCATTAGTTCTGGGGGTATTTAGTCATAAACCAAAGAATTGGACACTTTAAAATATTTTACCTAATAATGGCGCTAAAGAAAAAGTCAGGGGATCACCAAAGACATGTCAGCTGACATTGACATCCCTTTAACTAGCATGGCTAATCACTCTGCTTGAAAGAATCCCCACTAAATTTCTAGCAACGTATTTATAGTCCTCCCTGAGTAAAATAAATCCCTTTCTTTCCCTTAATAAAGTCCCTCAAGTCATGTTAAGTTGTGTTTAATATGGTTTATGCATTTAAAATTGTAATTGTTAACATTAAGAGGTAAATGCTAAATCAAAGCCAAACAACTTTGCCCTAAACCTTATCTTACTATATTTAAAAAGAGGTGCAGATCAGCTAGTATGTCTTCAAGAGCTTCACTGTTTTTAATCATGAGGGGACATTTGGTCCTTAAAAGTATAGAAATGCAACAAACACACACACACTTAATCAAAGCCCATATATTCTGCACTGTAAAACATACACACTACATGAAACAAAGAGTCATTTACTTGAGATGAAGATTCAACTTAATCTGCTATGTGGTGCCTATGTGGGTGATAGAAACATAGAATTGTATAAAATGTATGTTTTGTCTGTTGTTTGTGTCTTATTTTGTTCTTAAGTAGTATTTTATGTGTTAGAGGCCGTTTTGCTCGTTTAACGTATCGACAAACCCTATGGACTTGTGCTGGGGGATCCAGTTGTTTTTTTTCTACCCAGTCACACTGATTGTGGATATTTAATTCTGTGAAGAGGCCAACTGTCTTCTCCCTCTCTTTCTCCATTGCCATCCCTTTGTCTGCCATAAAGAAAAGCGTGTTTCTACACTACAGCGTCACCAAATCCCGTAATATGCACATGTTGATGTTCTAAACAAAAGTTGCGAATGTAAAGCCTTCTGAGTAAGCTTTTTGTTGGATTTTGTCTCTGTTTTGTAAGAATGGTAAAATACAATCATAAAACTACTTATTGTCAGGGACATAATACAATGCCCAGTGTCATGTGTCTCACAAAGAACTAAAAGACTTTGAGTTTCCTGGTATTGCTTCCTTCCTTATAACATATACGGAGGAGGGTGTGTTGAGATGACTGAAACGCATTTTTATTTTTCATAATTCTCTTATCTGCATTTTGCTGCAAAGTCTTGCCAGTTTGTAAAGCTGCTATGGGACAGCGATGGGAGAGGAGAAACTTGTGTACATTTAAACAAAAGAGTGGAAAAAAACAGCTGATGTATTTGTAATTTGTACATGAATAAATAGCTTTTTCTATGAATTCATATTACAGTGTACATTAAACCCCTTGGTAATAAACCACAAATTGTGATATTTGCACTGGCTGGCATTTCAGTTTTGTTCTGTTTGGAGCATCATGCATTGGCAAGTAACATTTCTATGTTTGCATTTTTACATTTGAACAAATGAAAGGTTGTCATTACAAAGGATACATACTCTTATTCATATACATGTTTTTATATCTTCCAATTGTTTCAAATAGTATGAACACGTAGACATCAAACACCGATGCTTAGTTTAGCCTTAGCCTGCCTTCATTCAGATCTGATTGTTACAAATGATGAACAACTTAAAAACAAGCTTGGAAATGATCTGTCGATCAGAATGTATCACTTGTCACTATGAAGTGTTTAAGATATGTGAGTGATGTCTTGATTAATATACACAGCTTGATCTTCCCTTTAACAGAGTTCTATGCCCACTTCAGATAACATTTTGGATGATACCTTAAATTAATTTATTAAGTAATATAAATGCATGAATGCATGATTCATTACACATACAGAAGGCACAATGTGCAAAGTGACTTAAAGGATAGGTTCACAACTTACTGTAAGTCTTAAAACAATAGTCCAGATGAACATTGACATAGGATTTGCTTGCTGTAATCATTCCTTTTATTTACTGCTTTAACACCATTAAAAGATTATTACTGTGCAAGTGATGGGGAACAAAATCCACAGTTCTCGTTCACTATTACATGTCAGAGAAACTGCCGTCTTTTAAACAGGAGACAGCTGTATGTGTGCTGTGTGAAACCAACAAGTCAACATTGACTTATTTTACTTTAGTTACTTCTGGACTTCGGTAACAACAGTGGCGGGCCGTGTATTTTATACCTGGGCCTTCTGTGTTGTCCTACTACAGTTGAACCACCTAATAACCTCATTATGACGCCAGCAGGACGGGATGCTTCGTCATTAACGGGCAATGCATATAGTCAAAATCAATGTATTAACACAATGACAAGAACAAACTCACAAGAACCTACTGCAGATGTAAAAAAAACAAAAGCAGTTCACTTACCAAAGCTTCTGTTCACTATTTAAAGTCCATCCTCCTTTCTATGATTACAAAGAGTTTAATGCCATGGTTGTACAGTACATCGGTGCGGTTGTGCTTCTTGAATACGTTTTAATGCTTTGAGGGCTGAAAATGTCGGCAGAGGCAGTAGATTTTGGGATTGTCATCGCCAAACATGCCAAAACGTCTTACATATCTTTAAACTTTAACTCTTACTACTACTTCTGCTAGCTAGTTTCACAACAGTCACGCTAGCCCACTGACCAATCAAGCCGCACGTTAATGATGACGTACTTGTAGGCCAACTAGAAGGCTCTGGCATGCAAAGAATAGGCCCAACATGTCAAACTAAAAGTCTGATTGGTTGAAGACTGACAATCAACAATATCCTGCCCATTTACTTAAACTGCAAAGGGATTCCCTTGTAATTCAGAAGGCCTCCGGGCAGATTTTTTCTGTGCAGTAACCGCGTGACTCGCGACGGCATACGTCATCTAGCCGACCTGCTGAAGAAGAAACAGATCCTGGAGGTCGAAGATCTGTCGTCCAATCGGATAGAAGATAAAGGTACCTGAGCGAGAACATCGCCTGGCCAGGCTGCGTCCTGAGAGAGTGAGTCCAGAACATCTAGTTTTTACTTATTTTAAGGGGTTTTAAAGGTCCGAAGAGGAGAAGGTATTAAGTATTTCACTTAGTCCACCTGAAGAGGAGTGAGTATTTATGTTTTTATTAAATTATCACGTTTTTACTTATTTAAATGTTTTTTAAGTTCTGAAGAGGAGAAAGTATCAAGTTTTTCACTTAATTTAAGTTTTTTTTAAAGGTTTGAGGAGGAGAAAGTATTGAGTATTTAACATTTTTCTTATTTTAAGCATTTTAGAGGAATGGAAAGGTTTAAGTATCTAGTTTGTTTTACTTACTACGGATTTTTTAGCAGCATGAGGAATTGAATGTATCCAGTAAATTCATACATTTTAGGACTTTTAGGGCCACTACAAGAAAAATGTTTCTAGTTTCTTTTTAAAGGTTTTTAGCAACCTTTAGCGAGGTCTGAAGGGGAGAAAATATCCGTATTTCTACTTAGTTGAAGGATTTTAGAGGTCTGAAAAGGGTTAGTCATCCAGTTTGTTCTACTTTAAGGATTTTTAGAGGCCTGGGGATTTTTTACAGTAATTCATACATTTTAGGACTTTTAAGGGCATGAGGAAGAGATGAATGCAGTCATGCTAATAACTTATTTAGCTTTTTAAAACAACGGGGACAGATCCAGCATGGACAGTTACGGGAGTGAGGGATATGAAGCACCTGTCTGAGAAATGGATTTATAGTTGTAAATAAATAATGATATATATATATATATATATATATATATATATGTGTGTGTGTGTGTGTGTGTGTGTGTGTGTGTGTGTGTGTGTGTATAGTGAATATTATTAAATTATATATATATTACTATATTATACAGAATATTAGTATATGATATATGTATTATTATATTATACAGAATATTATTATATGATATATATATTATTATATTATACAGAATATTATTATATGATATATATATTATTATATTATACTGAATTGCCTGTGAGGGTGACAAAAATAAGATGTCCGACGTGTTTGTCAAAGTGTTATTTACTGCTTTTTTTCATGTTGGAATAAATGTTAAATATTTAACTGCAAATTAGTAATGCGTGTTTGATACCTTAATTTTTTTGCATTAAATCATACTGGGATGTTTGCTGAAATTGATCGGATGTGGCACAGCCCTACCTAGAATATTTTCCACCAGCCGCCACTGGTAATGAACATCAAATACTCATGGGGTCTGCTAATGTAGAGGTACAATTTTGGTGCCTGGTGACACCAGAATGTGACTAAGCAAAATTCATGGCACTGGGGCTTTGGTGCTTACTCTTTGGGAGCTAGTTGGTAGGCTACTGTGGCTGGTTAGCTAACTGAGTATAATCTAGCTAGCCGCTAACAATCTGGCGCTAGCAAGCCAAAATAGCTCACAAAGTTAGTTGGGTTGCTAACAGTTAGCTAAGTATCAGCTAACTAGCTTGGCCACTAAGCAGACAATCGCTTTAAACAGACAACTCATGTCTTTCAACTGCATTTTATACTCCAGCAAAGCAGAGTCACTGTACGAAGTGACTCAGCTAATAGCTTCTGCCATTTTGACTCCTCAGCTAGCTCTGTTCCATCAAAAGTGAGCAGAGTGGAAATAGTTAACAATTGA
Source organism: Leptoclinus maculatus (assembly GCA_032191485.1). NCBI lineage: Eukaryota > Metazoa > Chordata > Actinopteri > Perciformes > Stichaeidae > Leptoclinus > Leptoclinus maculatus. Next base: position 157,160 of record JAVDOI010000022.1, on the reverse strand, counting down.
ACAATGTGTGGATGTGTTTTTTGTTCACTTCCGTGACCGAATCCACTAATCGCAGTAATTACATTTTCGGGATATCGGGTTGTCGGACAAATAGACAATTGGGAATTGAAACAATGGCATGGCACTGGTGGAGGTTTTGATCTAAGGGAACATAGGGCTGAGGAAACACAAGGCTGAAGGAACATAGGGCTGAGGGGACATATGGGGAACACAAGGCTGAGGGAACATAGGGCTGAGGGCACATAGGGTTTAGGGAACAAGGCTGAGCCAATGTAAGGTTGAGTGAACATAGGGCTGAGGGAACATAAGGTTGAGGGAGCATGGGGCTGAGGGAAGATAGCGTTGAGGGAACATAGGGCTCAGGGAACATCATGCATTCAACTTCTCGTTGTTGCTTTTTCTGCTTGTACTCTTCCTTACTGCAGTATTAGAAGACTTGTTTTTATTGAAGAAACGCTGCCATTCAGCTCCGCTAATTTGACGATAAACACATTTAATTTCCTATAAATTCTTCCCAATTAAAGGCCCCAGTTATTATGTTATTTAAAAGCTTGACTCCTATTCAGCTCTATTCAGTAAAATAAACCAGATATCTGAAAGTACAAACGCAGGAGAGAAACTAAACTTCAAACCTCACAGACTTTTAAAAACATCTTTCTCTCTGGTCTTCCGCACAGACATGAGTTGAGTCTCGCAACACACGCTTGTTTGAGAGGAACTCGGCGAGTTCAAACTGGTAATGGAAAAGCAAATCAAACGTGACATGGTTTGACTCCGTGCAACCAAAAGTGCCGCTGGAAAAACCAACACATTCTCATTTTATTTCCAATTGTATTTCCATCCGTTATACTCAAATGAATGGGACGTGGTTATATGACAGATTCAGAACAACACAACAGCAGCAAACAACAAATCCAGCTGCTAAATGAAAGTCCGTCTCCGCGAAATATGACAGCTACAGTAGCTTGTAAAATAAAGATAATACAGGACCATGAATTTGATGAATTTACGGTACATCAGACCACGAATGAGAGAAAGGAGAAATAATTAGCTAGCTAGCACAACCCCGGTCGATGTTAGATGGACCTTAAGACAGATACAAATAAAAAAGCTGGAAAATAAATCTGACATTTGGAAACAAAAGTACCCTGAAATAAAATTAAAAAGTAGTCAGCAAAAATAAAAATCTATTTATTTATTTATTCAACTATATTGACTTATATATATAATACATGTAAATATACATATATATATATTTACATGTATTAACCAATTTATTTATTTCATAGCCATACTTTTTTCATTTAATAGCCATATTTATTTATTTAATATTGAATAAATTGTCATTCACACATATCCACTCCAATATAACTAACTTGGAAATTAACTCTGATCACCCAAATACTCTTGATACTGATTATTGCAGGTTTATTCTGACCCCAATATTTTCACATTGCTGATATTGCGCTGTGATATTGACACACCCGTATCAGTCAGGAAGTCTCACATCACATCAGATACTTCTTTCTCTCACTTTAATCTGTTTGCAGTGATGTGTGCATCTTGTCATTGTTTTTAAATGTGCAGGAGCAGAATGACGCTCCTCCAACTTCATGGCCAGTAGGCATCGAGTCGATTCCCACTCCAGCTCAACGCTTTGTGTGTTTTCTCTCTCTTTCTCCCTCACCTCCCACCTCCCTCCCTCCTGCTCCTATTCATCTCATTTCCAGGCCTCCCTCTCTTTTTGACTCCTCTGTGAACCGTAAGGGGAAACACTCACTTCCTCGCTTCACGGCAACGTTGCTCCTGCAAGCCCCCCCCCGCAGCGTGAATGGCCCGACACACTCGCACATCTGGACAAACACACACTTGTGTATTGGCGGTGCGGTCCAAAATGGACTAAAAGGAAAGTGGCGGTTAAACTTAACTTTAACACTTTAACACTTTGCGCGGAGTATATAGACTTCTGCCGCTTCACGTGTCTCCTTGTTGCTGTGCCACGACTAAAGGTCTCCCAGCACAACATAGGATGTAACAATACTTCCTATCACATATAAAACCAAACAAAAATCCATATTCATAAAAACAAGTTGTACAAATAATAATATATAAACAAGCATATTAAATAATGACAGTTCCAGTAAGAATTCCTTCTCGATTCATGGACGCCAGTGAAGACAGTCGAGTCTCCCCAGTTGCATTTCCAGAATACGTTTTAATGCGTTTGAGGGCTGAAAATGTCCGCTCGACAGAGGCAGCAGATATTGGGATTGTCACCGCCCAACATGTCATCGCTAGCCCACTGACCAATCACGTACTTGTAGGCCAGCCAGCAGGCTCTGACATGTCAAAGAATACGCCCAACATGTCAAACTAAAAATCTGATTGGTTGAAGACTATGACAATCAACAATATCGTCCCCATTTACTTAAACTGCAAAGGGTTTCACTTATAATTCTGAAGGCCTCCGGGTCTCTCTTCTTACCTAGAGACAGCATAGGGGCGAAATCTGATTGGATAAAAGCTCTACTTAAAACAAGCTGTGCTGGAAGCAGCGCTGCAGCGCTGGAAGCAGGGCAACAGAGGAATTCTTTAGAATACATGTAGTGTATTTATGAAAAATAATTACATTATAAAATAGCTATAACATTGTGATTCTGTCTAGGCCAGCAGAGAAGGCTTTGCTGGCCCTGACGGCCCACCACTGAGTAACAAACATACTTATTTCAACCCCAACCATGATATCTTACTATTTACCTAACCAAGTAGTTTTTTTGGTAAAGTAAACCTAAAAACTAGTTAATCCAGTGATTTTATTTTGAAAAGGGACTGTAGGAAGTGAGGGGAAACTGTATGCTTCCTGTGAACACAGGAGTTTATTTTGAAAAGACACTATGCATGTAAGGAGCAGAAACTTTACACGCCATCCCCAACAAGACTCTAGAGGGGTATGTAGAGCGTCATAGTTTGAAGCCTACGGCCACTGATCAAGCTACGGTATTTGACAAGTTGAGAGTGAGAATATGTTGATGCGTCTGGGGACTTTTGTAAATAATTAATGTTATAAATAACACTAACTAATAACTAAAAACTAACTAAAACTCAAAGATTCAGTTGGCTGAGAAGGCAGAAACACCACATAGTTTTGAGTAGCAGTCTGACTAATGTTCATGAACTGAAAATAAAAGAGCAACTAGAAAACAGACATTTAACAGTTTAAATTTGGGAGGAACTTGTTTGAGAGTAACCCAAACCAATCAGTAACTGTTTAATAATTCTTTACGGACTGGAAGAGTCATTGGCTTTTCCATTCGGTGTTGTTTTTCCCATCCATCCAAAAATGCACTTCATGGTTTTCTCTATAGATCAGTCTTAGCTAAATATCTTGTAAATAGGCTTAGTAATGGTGTTTGATTTCAATTCAAACCAGAATTATTTTTAGTTTAGAGGGTGTGATTTAAATGTTGTTTCATAATTATTCTCATTATTTTCTCCCTCAGTTGTCAGTGTTTGGTTCATTTTGTCAAAATAAGTTGAATGAAATCTGAAGTAAAGAGGTCAAAATTAAACCAAGTAGGGTTTCTATTTTTACTACTTTGTCATTTGCAAGTGCCTTCATCATTTCAAGTGTTGAATATAAATATAAATGTTATTTTTATAAATTAGTTTTTAAGCTTTTATTAAATGTGAGCCTTTATGGAATGTATGTTAATTTGCTGCTGCTAAAATAATATGCTGCCTACAATGTTTTTTATATATTATATAATATATTACTAGATCAATTATATTGCTGGATATTATATATTATATGTGGTCATACATGAAGAGAAAGTAGGGAAATAAAAACTAAATCAAAATGTTATCCTGAGGTACAGAGCACATCTCAAACCTAATATTCACAAGAGAACATTTCCATGTGCTCCTCAGCTACAGTCATGCCATCAAATGCCAGATGTTGTGTTTTTCCTCAAAACGTCACGTGTATTATGTGTTGTACATGACCTTTACCAAACCTTTGGAAGGTGACGGTGTGGATTGTGCCCAGTGTTTCTGTTTCCATTGTCATTAGTAAAGACCCATAAACTCCAGGTCACACTCAGGAACATTTCTCGTAAGGCAGGTCTACCGACGCAAGTTATTCTTCTTGGAAGAAAAACAAACATTTATAAACTAGGCCTACTGAAAATGAAACAATGCAAACACAGCAGCAACAAATTGAATGAAACTACAAAACAGGAAGACCACTTGTATGCTGTTTAACATAATTGTACAGTTAGCAAGTTTTCACAGAGGACAGCACCCTGCTAATCAAATCCACTGCTGAGGCAAGTGAAGCCTACCATGAGACCTCCTGGACCTGCATAACGCAGGACCATCCAGGGCTCAAACTCAACACAATCAATGTTCAAAGTCCTACAACCAACACCACCGGAATAGCACCCAAAGTCTTTGATTTAGGTAACATGCACTCTTGGACTCTTCATACCAGCTACAGGAAAAGGTACAATGACCTTGCCCTTCTACGACTATGACAACCACCGTTTCTGTTTTTCTTTTCTTCCGGTTGTTTCATGTTACTTGTTATATAGTTAATTTGCTGGCTCTTTGGAATTGCCTGACAGGTTTTCTGTATAAGGTAAAAACCATTTCTTATTCTCTCTGACCTTGGCCTACAATATGTGTTAGCATATTGAACCTATATATTCTTACATGAGACTGGACAACAGTTGAATCAATAGCAGAAGAACATGTTTATTTTCCATCGGGATTAGATTATGGTGGTGTGTCTGCTCCTCCCCTCGGTCTGTATCTGTCACAAGGCTACTCTGATATTTGCAGAGCTGTCCTGCACACCAACCTTTGTTTCCAGTAAACTCAGAATCTATTTATAGACCGTGTGTGAGTGAAAAAGTGAGGGAGAGTGTTTGTGGAAGTTATTGGAGACAGAGAGTTAACCTGCAGCACGTAAAGTCAATTTTGACTATCATTGGCTGGCTATCCTGATAAGGACTGATAATACAGGATTATGATTTGCGCGGCAGAGGTCATCTGGCAGTAATGTTTGTCTGGGTCACAGTGAGTAAGGTAAGGCATCCCGGTGGTTCGTTATATTGGCTTTAAACTGCAAAACTCACACGTATTCTCACAACAGGTGTATTTAGGAGGTAATGATATTATATATATTCTTCATATATTTCATAACAATCTTTGCTACAGTAGTAGGTGATACTGTGGACTTTTTATATTTAGTTTAAAACGTTGATGTGTTTCTACACTCAGTGGCCAAACTGTACTGTATACCTTTGTCTGTGGACCAGGTTTGTCCGTGTTTGATGGTGGAGAGCATTTATAACAAATAGCAGCATTACTATAGGTTTACCATTGAAGTAAAATATGCAACCTGAGGTCATTGTCGGACCTGGTCAAAGCTGATCCTCTGATTAAAGGACAACCCTGCTCAGTGGTACTGCCCACTTAAATGAACCAACTCAGACTGCTGAATAGTAGCATAGTGCATTTTAGCACCGGAGTAGACTTTTCTCATCCACACTGAAAGTTAAAATTGGGACATAGCATCTTTACCACACCAGTTAGTGCAATTTATTTGTTAAGGGACGCTGTACAAAACTTTATCATTCCACCATACACACCCACTAATTGCGTCATAATATTATCTCTGTTACGTACACATGACCCAATTCATCAATCAGGAAATCTATCAACTTGTCTTCTTTTATTCTTAAATTACTGTAAATGACACTGAATGTCAGTGTCTCCACAGTAGCTGTCATACGTCCCTTTGTTGAAAATGAGTGAGAGACAATACACGTTGGAGTTCAATTATTTTTGTCCAGCCAGGCAGCAGGATGTGCAGTCAATGTTTTTGTTTAGGCAGACATTTTTAGAAGCCATAAGAGACAAAACAATGTGTACAACGTCATTAGAGGGGAATATGGGATGGGTTGACCCTCTAACACAAGCACAGAGCAACAATGTGGACACACACACACACACACACACACACACACACACACACACACACACACACAAATGCAACCTTGTACTTCTATCTGTGTGAGGACACTACCCTAACCCTAACCTAAACCTCATTCTGACCTAAACCTGAAAACCAAGTCTGAACCCTCAATGAAGACTCACCAAAATGTCTTCACTTTCCAAAGATGTCCTCACTCTGAAGGTCTAACACTTGTACAGCTATCTTTGTCCTCACAAAGATAGCTGTTCAAGCACACACACATACACACACACACGCATTTCCTCCACCCTACTCGTGAAGATGTAGAAAATGACTCTCAAAAAAGATTTCTTTTAAATGTAAGTACGTGGTCCACTGGAAACTTGACTTACAAAGTTACCATGAACGTTGTTGGGATTTCAGACAGGAAGACAAACAGAAGCAAACGTAATGTGCGCACAAGCATATTGTGATACATTTCCTGCTCTGCTCTTTTCCACTTTACCTTGTGTGGTCCCTATATTTAGCTCAGTCCAGGGAAACCAACCAACACAGGCAGGAAAACTATGTTGGGAAAGAATTGAAGGAAGTCTAGTGGCCATTCAGACAAACAACTCAGACACTGGGATCAGTGGTGGCTGGATACGCAGCAGTAGGCCTACTCTATATGGCTGAGACAAACAAAGGGCTTTGGAATGATAGAGGACCATCTGAAGAAAGTTAGGAGACACCAGGACAGCTATGCTGGGTGCAGTGGCAGCCTTTTGGACCCTGCTGGATTTGGGTTTTGATGTGGATTTAAACAGACAAAAGGTGGATCTATACATGAACATGTTTAAAAGGATCCGTTTGGTCTGCTATTAGATCTTGGCTGGTTGAAAGTCTCAGTTGAGGTAAGTTGCATACATGGTTGCCCAAATGTTTGAATGGAAACCTGCATCAACATGTAAAGTCTTGTTTGTCTTGTTACTGATCTGCCGTGGGATACTTGTCTCAGTCATAGTTGTGTGTGTTTTATTGTCTTGTGGTACTTGACATAGATACGCTGATTCTAGTCTTTGTCCTTAATTGGTACGGTAGTTCAAACTGCTACTTGCACTGGACATGGCGGTATGTATAGAATATTGTATGATAGCCGTTGACCATGAATACAATCAATGTTCCCCAGATGATGAGAACAATGGAGTGAAGTCACAAAACAAACCGACGGACATCCAATGGACAATACACGTATTGTCAAATGTTTACTACACACTGCGGTTTCTTTCTGTTCTTACTATTAGTTCATTGTAGTATCAGTACATGAAACTGATACTACAATGTATAAATAAAAACAAACCGTCATGCCTTTACATCATTAGTTTTGGGTTTGCAGATGATTGTTTGAAGTAATCTTTAATCTGAGATATGTGCACAGATAAAGTTGCAGACGTATTAAAGCGTGCCTTTGTCTTTGGTTGGCTCTTCGTGCATGTGAGTTAGAAGACGGGAGTCTTTGCTTTCATCTTTCAAAGTCATTGTTGCAGTTGTAGGAATATTTTGTTTTGGACAACTGCCTTTCAGCATTCAACTAATTGTGTGTTGTTTGTGTTATTTATTTTAACTTAATACATTATCATAATTAAATAAAGACCAAATAAATAAAGTTAGAGATTACATATACATTCAATTGAAAATGATTTTTGAGGAGACATGTGTAACAGCAAACACTCTGCATCTTGTAATGTGTCATTAACTGCCTCTCGAGTGTGTACACAGTGTATATATTTCTGCCACCTAGCCTAAGTGGCCTCAGACAAAGAATATCATAGTGGGTGGTCAATGTGCTAAATTGAGACCAAATTGTTCCACTGTCTATTGTGTGTGAATTCCTGGATATTAAATGTTCTTCTGCAATTTGTCATAGTGGGCCCAGTAATATTTGTTCTTTAAGTGTAATGAAGTAGCATGTAATGTGAAGTATAGGACAAAATCAAGGCTTGAACCTTGACATTTTCGGCCAGTTTGATCCAGACTTCCTATGTATGGAAGTTTTTTCTGGAAGCTTGTCTCCTCTTTGTCTCTTTCCTCTGCCCTCTCTCTCCTCCCCCCCCCCCCCCCCCCTCATCACCAAAATGCAAACATCAAGACGCAAAGCCTTTATACAGTCTGACTGGGTCTTACCAGTGGTGGGTCGTCAGGGCCAGCTAAGCCTTCTCTGCTGGCCTAAACAGAATCACAAAGTTACAGCTATTTTATAATTTTATAATTTTTCATAAATACACTACATGTATTATAATTTTTTCACATTATCTTATTTTCTCATTGCACAGCTCCTGTCTTCCTCTGTTCCTCTGCTTCCAGCACAGCTTGTTTTAAAGAGAGCTTTTATCCAATCAGATTCAGACCCTATGTCTCTATGTAACGAGAGAGGCCCGAGGCCTGCTAGAGAGCCTTTGCAGTTTAAAGTGAATGGGGACGATATAGTTGATTGTCATAGTCTTCAAACAATCAGATCTTTATTTTGACATGTTGGCGTATTCTTTGACGTGCCAGTGGTACTCAGGTAGCCTGCTAAGTACGTCAGCATTAACGTGCGCTGTGATTGGTCAGTGGGCCAGCGCGACTTTTGTCAAACAGAAAGCTAGCTAGCAGATGTTAGTATTTAGTAAGAGTTCATGTTGAAACATATGTAAGAGAAGTTATGACATTCTTTTGTGTTTTGCTTGGTGTAGATTCTTTTTTTTTTTTTACCTAGCTTTATTTTTTAACACTCAATGGCTGAAGGAGGAGGAGAAATGTCTTTAAGTAAACAGCATTTGGTAAGTGAACTGCTTTTGTTTTTTTTTAAATCTGCAGTAGCGTTACTACTGTGTTCATTTGTCTGTCGTGTCGTTTTTATGAATAATATGAATGGCTAGTGCCAGGGGCGGACTGGCCATCGGGGATACCCTCCCCGGTAGGCCGACGGGGTTGGGATGGTCCAATACCGGCCCACCTCGATCACCAACCGGCCCTCCCTCTGACATCGCCGGACCCGACTATATTCTATGCTTCACGGAACACGTTAAATTTACTCTAATACCTAAATACCCAAAGTCAATAATCACTGACTGAAATGTATACTACTCCTCGCGATCTGTATTCACACTCATGGTTTCCAACTTCATGGTTTCCAACTTCTTTACTCATCTAATCTCTTCCGTCAGTCTAACTTTGTTTTAGGTGTTATTAAATGTCAATCCAAAACACCAGCAGAGTTGTTGTCTCAAACATACTTTTAAGGCCACCCACCGTCATTTACAATCTCCAGCAGCTGATCTTCCTCTGTCGCCACATATTATGCAGAGTGGGTTGCCACATATTATGCAGAGTGGGTTTGGCGCGTCAGAATTACTCCTGATATTTAATTAGACTCCTGATATTGTCTGTTTAAATGAAGCTTTCTTTTTCTTGGAAGTTGTAGGCTCTTCTTCTGTCTCCTTAGTGGGCTTTTCCCCTTTGCAAAGAAGCTCTCCAAAAGTTTTTTACTCATTTTCGCTAACTTGTGGGCTTAATTAACGTATCACGTGACCGAGACAAGCGTCTTGACATGTGTCAAGAGCCACAGGCGGATGAAATTGGGAGAGAATCCGGTCATTTTTCAAAATAAAACATCTATCAGGAGGTTGGGGACCACTGCTCTAGCCTACTCAACACTTGCGGAAAAAAAACACAGACCAATGCGTTGTAAATCACGTCACGTGATGCAGTTTAGCCAATCAAATAAGGGTATTCTGATTTCACCAGTGCGATGTACCCACACCGTGACACAGGGGGGAGAGACAAGGAAAGACATCACAGAGCAGAGCACTTGTAATTTCAGATGTGAAAGTTAAATATCTTTAAGATGTCTTCAAAGAATCAAATTGCCATAAAGACCACAGTCCTCAACCTATACACTAAAAACACTGTGATACAAATGTCTGCTCCATGTATTAACGCGCGATAAACTATGCATTAATGCGAGAGAAAAAATACCGAGTGGGCCGGTCTGACACAGTAACTCCCGGGCCACTTTTTTCCCCTAGTCCGCCCCTGGCTAGTGCTCTAGCGCTGCAGTGTTGCTGGATTGATTTGTTGCTTTGTTGTCATATAAATATATGTGACTGGTTCTTGTGAGTTTGTTCTTGTCATTGTGTTAATTACATTGATTCTGACTTGTCCGTTAATGACGAAGCATCCCGTCATCGCGGGGTTAGGTTCGGACAATTGAATCCGTTCGGGCTGTTGTTTTCTTTTACAAAGCCAGAATGATGGTCTGGAGAAATGGGGATTATGTGGCGATTGCTTTAGTCCTGTTTGAATCAGTAAGGAACAGCTAAACGTTGTGGGGAGAGTTCGTAGATTGTGTGCTGTGTTCTGTTGTTTCCCCGCTAAGCTAGTTTAGCTTAGCCTCCCTGAAGACACGTGCAGTGCTTCAGCTGTTTTTTGTTATTGTTCCGGGTTCAAAAGGTCACAGCCCGTTGTCTCCTATGTGAGCGCAGTCCACCGAAAACATAATATTTCCCACAAATTAAGCTTCTGCATTTTCCAAATGCACTAGTATTATTCAAACCTATTGTTCGGTTCGTAAGCCTCGTACCGAACGGTTTAATACGAATACGTGTATTGTTACACCCCTAAAAACAAATAACCGTAGCTTGCATAATGAGATTATTAGGAGATGGTTCAAGTGTAGTAGGACAGCACAGAAGGCCCAGGTATAAAATGCATGGCCCGCCACTCGGTTTTACACATTAACATTTGTCTTTCTCTCTCTACATACAGTATTATATTAGATTGTATTAAAGCTCAATTGTCAAATGAGTTGATTTTAATTCTTAAGTGGAAGGTGGAATAGTGACTGACCTTATCATCAGGTTAATGTCACTGCTAAATAGTCAGTGCGATAGTTAATGTAGCTCTGACACCCATTACCCTCCATAAAGTTCTGAAAACAACAATTATTGTTGTCTCTGAAAATCGCATCAGAAGTATAACATATATTGTTATAACACAACAAGAATTGCAGCCCACATCTAATTTAAGTTGGGGTTGACCAATTTGGAGCTAAAATCCTGCTTAAGCAACCTTTAACCAAAGAGAGGAGACATCAGAAAATGACGGTCACTTCTAACTGTTTTGAAAGGCACAAACAAACACTGTTCTATCAATAGGAAAACAGTTACACTGTACAGGAATACAAAAGTCGCCACTGCATTAACACACAATGTCAGTCATAACATTAACAACAATAAAAGCAGACCATGTTCACTATGATGGATCACTTAACCCAAACAAGTCTCTACAAGTTACAGCATTATAGAGACTGAAATAAATGGAAACCAGGGCTGTAAGGTAAGAAAGTCAGATTCATCCATCCATCCATCCATTTTCCTCCACTTATCCGGGGTTGGGTCGCGGTGGCAGCAGGCCAAGCAGGCTGACCCAGACTTCCCTCTCCTCTGCAACATGTTCCAGCTCATTCTGGGGGATCCCGAGGCGTTCCCAGGCCAGCTGGGAGATGTAATCCCTCCAGCGTGTCCTGGGTCTTCCCCGGGGTCTTCTCCCAGTTGGGCGTGCCCAAAACCTCCAGTGGGAGGCGCCCAGGAGGCATTCTGATTAGATGCCCAAACCACCTCAGCTGACTCCTTTTGACGCAAAGGAGTAGCGGCTTAACTCCAAGTTCCCTCCTGATGTCCGAGCTCCTCACCCTATCTCTAAGGCTGAGCCCGGCCACCCTACGGAGGAAACTCATTTTGTCCGCTTGTATCCGCGACCTTGTTCTTTCGGTCACGACCCAGAGTTCGTTACCATAAGTGAGGGTCGGAACATAGACCGACCAGTAAATTGAGACTGGTTGGACCACAAAGCACATGTAGACTGGTTGGGCAAACTCCCAGGACCCCTCCAGTAGTCTTGCGAGAGTAAAGAGCTGGTCCACCCCCAACCCCCACCAAGTCTTCAGTTCAGGCGCTGCCTCCTCCACGTTGGTCTGGTTTAGGAGTTCCTCTTTCCCGACGATGTCCCCCGTCCAGGTCAGCACCCCGCTACCCCCCGCTGAGAACAGCCTGGGGTAGGCCCTGCTTTCCCTTTCTGAGAACCTCCTTGAGGCCAACCTGAAAGTCCTTCTCCATGGCCTCCCCGAACTCCTCCCATGCTCGAGTTTTAGCATCCGCGACCACTGTAGCTGCAGCCCTTCTGGCCTGCCGGTACGTCTCAGCTGCTTCAGGAGACCCCTGAGCCAACCAGGCCCGAAAGGCCTCCTTCTTCAGCTTGACGACTTCCCGGTTCTCGGGTTGCCGCCACGACAGGCACCGATGACCTTCCGACCACAACTCCTAGCGGCCGCGTCCACAATAGAGGCTTTGAACATGGTCCACTCGGATTCCATGTTAAAGACCTCCCGGACAGGGTCCTCCGCCAGACGTACCCAGTCTACCCTCACTACACGTTTGGGCTTGCCAGGTCTTTCCAGCCGCCCCCCCCCCCCGCTATCTGATCCAACTCTTTCACCCGAGTGTCCAAAACATACGGCCGCAGATCAGATGATACGATTACAAAGTCGATCATAGATCTCCGGCCTAAGGTGTTCTGGTACCAGGTACACTTATGAGCCACCTTATGTTCGAACATGGTGTTCGTTATGGCCAAACCATGGCTAGCACAGAAGTCCAATAGCGAGACACCACTCGTCAGATTCAAACATCTGGAAATCATCATTAACAGTTTAATATAATATTTTAGTTTATATTAATCGTCAGGAACCATTGTGGCTAAGTGGAGAGCAGGGCCGTCCTTCAATCAGAGGATCGGCTCCGGCTCCACTAGTCGCATGTCGATGTGTCCTTGAGCAAGACACTTAACCCAGAAATTGCACCCATAGCTGTGCCTACGGTGTATGAATGTGATAGAATCTGAATTTGAAGTCGCTTTGAATAAAAGCGTCTGCTAAATGACTGGAATGGAATGGAATGTAATGGATTAGGAAATGGACAAAAATACTCCACAAATAGCCAACACCCCCCACATTGACCCCTTATCTTACAGGCAGACTATCATCCTGTCTATCCACATACAGTTTCCTGTTTGTTTTCATGGTCCCTGATTGGGTTCCCAAGTTAAATGCAGTAGGTGCAGCTGTTTATGATTGCAGTTTTATTTAAGTAGTTCAAATTTGCAATAATCAAATGGGGGAAAATGTCTTTTGATCGCTTTGTAAATATGGTGAGGCTGTCCACTTATCCTGTCCTTTCGGTCGAGTTTTTTTGTTTGTTATTTTCATTATAAATGTGAACGTCATGTGACGTGTTCTCAGATGAAGAGGAAGCAATTGGACATCAGCATATCAGCTCATTGGCTCAGTGTTCTTTGACAGGGACGAGTGGACGTAGAATAGATCAAAAGCTTTTGGTAACAGAGTCCTAAAGAAAAAGTGAACACAGGCTCTTCCTTATTTAGTGGGAGCAAATTGGTGTCATGGCACATCTTTATTTTTGTGAGACTAAAAACAAACTGAAGCGTTGGCACTTAGACTCAATAAATAAAGTGAAGCTGTGTGCTTATGTGTTCTCAGTCTACAGAATGTCAAGTGGCTCTGCAAAGGGATTCAAAAGGGTGCAGTGCACACTGCACCATCATTAAGGTGCAAATTAATTTGTATCTCAGAAGCATTCAGATCTGACTATCTCCATGTTTAGGAGGCATCTAGTCGAACTGTGTCTACTGTTTGAGTATGACTGATTTATTGCTCTGAGTTGTGGCTTCACTTTCTGCAAACGCACAACAGTGACTCTTCAATGTCACACGCAGACCCTCAGTAAATGACTGGCCACATGCCTTGTCAGACAATAAAGTGCATACACACAAATGCAGATGCACACAAATAAAAAGCGAGCAAGTAATGTATGTTGTAAGACTTCTTTAGAATGCTAGAATATAATTTTTTTCCCCCCATGATTTCAAAATACAGTAATCAATGTTTTTCTATGAATATATTGTATATATTGGTTGCATGGTCCACAGCTTATCAGTGACAAACCTCTAAGAACTCACTGTACACGCTGCTCAGCAGCAAACAGCAGACAGACACAGTTGGAGAATAGCTGGTTGATCAAATGTAAAAAGTAAGCACAAGGCCACATTACAGGATGGAGGAGATTATTGGGGTTGAATGGAAACTGTATACAAACACCGTTTTTTATCACTTTAATCACATCTTATTAGAAGCTAATGATTACAGTCGTGGATTAACCACACTAACTAACCAGGCTTTGGAAGTTATGCACTCACTGATGAAACAAGACATATGAGTGGCTGTGAACACACAACACACACACACAGTCATATACTCAGAGGCCATCTGCTTAAGCCGTTGTACCAGCTGTCTGAACCCAAGGTCGATGTAACATCTGTCTCCAGCAGCAGACTACACATGACTCCAACCTGTCTAGTCTGCTCTGAACATCATATCCATTCCTAACGCACTCCCTGTTCACAGGCTCTGCCCGCATTTGCATCCCTGTGAGAACAACACGGGATTTTAGATTTTCCTTCTATAAGCAACTAGATTACATAATGGATCACAGTTCAAAACCTGGATCAGGGTTTTGGTTACAAAAAGGAGTGCCGTCAGTTGTGCACTTTTAAAAGGCTTCTGCAACTATTTGTGTAATTACAATAAAATCACTTTGATGTATTTTACATTGTTTACATGTGCTTGCTTGAAAACACACTTTTGCTTTAGAACTTCTAAAGACATGCATTTGTACGTTCGCATCGATATCTTTTTATCGGCTAAAGTTGTATAATATTACATTTTTTTTTTATTAAAAGGAGGAAATCTGCTAAATTTCTGTGAAAAATGTAATGCAGATATTAAAGTTGCACTAATCAATATGTATTGGAATAAACTACCATGTGTGGTGTGTTGCTATAGAGTGACGAACACAGAGAATTAGCAGGTTTGGGGTACTTAATCATTTACTGCAGGTACAGTGAGTTACTTTTTGTTGTGAGAAGCGTACTGTAGGTCTCTGTCCTACTAGATGTGTATGTTGGGGGGGGGGGGTAGGTTCAGGACAGGTTTATGAGCAGTGACGCTACTGTTACACAGGCTGCTGTTCATTTTGTAATGGACAGGAAGTAGCCTTGTTTTTTTTTTACAGTAAACACAGCTAAACCTGGTACGGATGTATAAACAATGTGTGTGCACAATAAACCTGCGTACCCTTTCCTCACATGAGAGATATATGAAGGGTGTGCTCACCTTGTGCATACTTCAGACCAGAGTACAAACTTTTATTTGAGATATAGCTGTGAGTGACACGATTAGGAGAAGACCTTGTTTTTGTTATTGCAGGCTACGCAGAGATCTGTAACATCAAAGGTGTAATATAAAATAGATTTTAATTTAGTTATTATTCATTATCATTCTTTTTTATTTACATTTGAGCATAATTTGCCCGTTAATGATCATTTAGTTGTATCCTTTTCTTAAATGCGTCTTGGACTTTGACATCGATGACTTTGTATGCTATAGTGCCTATAATCCCTTCCCTCATATATATATACATACATACAAATTGACTATATATACATATATAAATTGGCTGTGATTGGGTTTTTAGGAGCATATTTCTCACTTCAGTTTTACTTTAATCAACAACAATTTAATCCTCTTTTCAAACTGTGCAAGTTAGGATTTAGACATGTAGCAACAGTTAAGATTAAGGCGAGGGTAAAGTGTAATCAGTGGAAGGTTCTCACAAATGTAATAAACCTGATGTTTGTGTGTGTGTGTGTGTGTGTGTGTGTGTGTGTGTGGGTAAGGTCACATGGCAGGACTGCTGCTGCTCCAGGCTGCTGTGTTTACCAACACGAGGAGGAGGAGGTCATACTGTAGCGTAGTATAAGCTCCACCATGGGAGTCTCTCTACTTGACAGCCAGTAGCAGACTGCAGCATCCAGCAGCAGTTACAGATATCTCAGTGAAGGGACGGATCTTTTGCCTGGATGGTTACTGTTATGCTGCTGTTCAGGGGGTAAGTTTTGACTGCTCGTGAAATCCAGATTGATATGATTGATGTGATATTTACAACTGATGGTTTCTGCAACATTTAAGGGCTGGTTTTTGCCTTCCAAGATGAATGAACAAAATTGGACGGACAGTTTTAGCTTCAAGGCTTCATTTTGTACGGTTCAGGCTGTCACTGTTGGGTTGAAACAGCTTTGTTTATAAGTCAAAGATGGCCTTGAGTCTCCGTCTTACTTTGTTATATTGGTATTTTGTGAAAATATCTCAATGTTTTTTAAGAGATGTACTGTGTGTACATGCAGGTGTATGTTTTTGCATTTGTATTATACTTTCTGTCTGAATGTGAGTCTGTGTGTGCACCTACATGACCTCCATGTCACTGGACTATGCATAAAACACACAATGACGCATCCGCAAACCAGAGGCAGACACACAGTGACCCATTGTGGAGGCAGAAAAGCACAAGTCATGCTAAAGGGCACAGCTGACTGTAACATGCACAGCTGAGCTGGGAAATCAACAGGAAGAAAAACATAAGAATGTGTCAGTGTGTGTATCCCGTAGCAATTGACATATAACACATTAATGTTTTACGCACCGTGAAAGCAGCGTGATGTCCACACAGACAAAGTAAAAGAGAACACTTTCAAAGTTTCAGAATGGCCCGTTTGTTGTTTCTGAGGCATTTATGCGTCACACTGTCAGTAGTAAGCAGCATGAAGTGACTCATTTTACTTTTATTATTACATTTGCTTCATATTTGACGTATGCTTTGACTTAAACAGTGACATTTAAATCAGATTAGTCCTCTTCTGGTGCTACATGCTCTAGGTAGGGCCATCCAATCAATTTCATCAAACATCCCAGAATGATTTAATGCAAAAAAATTAAGGTATCAAACACGCATTACTACTTTGCAGTTAAATATTTAACATTTATTCCAACACGAAAAAAAGCAGCTTTGATAAACAAGTCAGGACATCTGATTAATGTCACCCT
Source organism: Leptoclinus maculatus (assembly GCA_032191485.1). Classification (NCBI taxonomy): domain Eukaryota; kingdom Metazoa; phylum Chordata; class Actinopteri; order Perciformes; family Stichaeidae; genus Leptoclinus; species Leptoclinus maculatus. The sequence continues at coordinate 140,148 of JAVDOI010000022.1, read as the reverse complement.
CACAGGGAATTCAGTGTAATATATATATACAGTATAATATAGATCATATAATAATATTCAGTATAATATATATATACAGTATAATATAGATCATATAATAATATTCAGTATAATATATATACAGTATAATATAGATCATATAATAATATTCAGTATAATATATATATACAGTATAATATAGATCATATAATAATATTCAGTATAATATATATACAGTATAATATAGATCATATAATAATATTCAGTATAATATATATACAGTATAATATAGATCATATAATAATATTCAGTATAATATATATATACAGTATAATATAGATCATATAATAATATTCAGTATAATATATATATACAGTATAATATAGATCATATAATAATATTCAGTATAATATATATATTCAGTATAATATAGATCATATAATAATATTCAGTATAATATAGATCATATAATAATATTCAGTATAATATATATATACAGTATAATACATATCATATAATAATATTCAGTATAATATAGATCATATAATAATATTCAGTATAATATAAAACACACACATACATATATAGATATAAGCTATGATGAGTTTTCACTGTTAATTTACCATCTCTATTAAATGTTGATGCCTCTATGACCAAGTTAAGCAGATGAGACGGAGGACAACTATGTAGAAGAAAAGATGTTCACTTTGCCTAATATGTAGCTTGACAGAGTTCTCCATGTGTGCCCCGGTGTTCTCATGTCTCCTTACCTCCTCATCCCTCACTCCCTAACTGTCGGTGCTGGATCTGTCCCCGTTGTTTTAAAAAGCTAAATAAGTTATTAGCATGACGTCATCCAGCTAGTCAAACCTGTCTGGTGTACAGCTAGTAGAGAAGCTTCATGTACTGCTTCTCTTTCCCGCTAGTCTGCTGTCTGATTGTGAGGTCAGGCTGATCTGGGATCAGCTCTTTAACTGCAGAATCTCCTCAAAGTTCTCCTCTCAAACGGGTCTTGGAGGAGTAGTGCTCGCGCTGGCGCTCGCGCTCGCCTGTAGAGACTTCTCCTGACGAGAACGCGCAGCTTGGTGCAGAACGACTTTGGGCCCAAGCATGAATGTATTTGAGGACGCTGATTGGCTAAATTGTATGTCACTCATTTATATCTTTAATCAGCAATTGGCTAAACTGCTTCATAGACCCGCCTCTTTTGGGCCAAATTCGTTTGGCCCCTAGCTGTGCGTTCTGAGACGTGCACACAGGCGGAGAGGACGAGCAGGAAAACCATATTTTGCGCAGATATCATATTTTACACATATTACTGGGTACATTCCATAGTTCAAAAACACAAATATTGACAATTTGTATAATTTATTATTATTATAATATATGTATATATATATATTATAGCCAGCCGCCACTGCCTCTTCCAAGTACAAGCTTGAACAACGAGTTAGCTATTTAGGTAAGACATTTCAAGGTGCACATTCTGGGGTCTGGGACCCACAATGGAGAGATGAAGAGTTGAACATTGGTTAAGAAGTGTAGAACTCCCTCCGAACAAAGTCTGTGTGCGTGCTGCACATTGCTACTAGCGCTATTGGAATTTACAGCATCTCATCAAGAGAAATGACTGAATTTGTCCACTTTATGTCTCCGCAGTAGAGCAAAGGCAAACAGGGTCAACTGTACTTTGTCCTTCTGATGTACACAATTGATCCGGTTATACCTGTCACTATGCTTTTATGGATGTGGCATTTGGCGCGACCAAGGATAAAACAAATATTTCTTATGACAAACAAAGTCTTTTGCACTTTGTTATTTAACATTAAAGATGTATAAAGTTTGTATAAAGAATATATAATTGCATATTTAAAAGGAGGATGCAATGGGCAGCACATTTTGTGTCACTAGCTTTAAATAATTATATATATATAATAAAATAAATAAATAAATACTAAACACTGAACAGGGAATAATTAACTAATGTATTGTAGGGTGTCTTTTATTACATTTTTTTTATTTCTGATGCTATTTTTTCACACACTATAAAATGTGATGTAATACTTTCAGGGTGTATCCTCTTGGGACCATAAACGTCTACAACAAATGTAATGGAAATCATGTTTGAGGGACCATGACCGTTATGTGCTAGAATAGTGAATGATTACCAAAATCATTGGAATCACCCTCTTCTCGCAGATTTCCTGTCAATCTAACCAGTTATGATATGACGACACAAAGCCATTCGCCAAATTATTGTCTGTTAGCCATATTTTAAACCATCTGTTCCCAGCTTTTTGTTATTTTATTATTGGTTCTTCAGGTAGCATATCACACTGGTGTGGATCTGTAAATAGATTTGGCACAGATGGGTTTGACAAGTGCTTGAATGTCTCGACAACTTCTGTTGTTGTGCAATGGATAATGCACACACAACCTCTCGCCCCTTGTGACCCTGCAAGATAAGCAAGTATAAATAAGGAACGGATGGAAAATCTATTTCGAGCTGTCGCTATGCTCTTGAAAACAGATTCCAAAAGTTTGCGCCATACTCACAACTGTTACTGCTTGATGGCTAAACAAGGATTTAAAGAGGATGATAAATCCCTCACAGGTTGCACCTTTCAAGTTTTGTAACTTGGCGCACTTGGTTTGTGACGTGACTGTCACGAACAGTTCACTGATAGAATCACTATTTACACATCTAGGGAGTATACAACATAGTTTTTAAATGCTTTAGAAACATGAGGTCTTAAAAATCTTTATTTGAATAAATAGTTTGTCGCCAAATCAAATTCTTTACAGGATATTCATCATTCATTCCTGTTTCTCTATAGTGCATGTAATACTTGATCTTTTTCTTTACAGGGCTTGTAATAAGGCAATAAAGTAGTCCATGATTATGAGATATGAGTTTACAGATCATTACAATCCCTCCTCAGCATTGTGGAGGTTGATTCATGGCTTTTTGCGGTTACACCTACAGTCTACGGGCGTATCTACGAGTTACACTCCTTCTTCACAGTTCATTTTGTTTGTACGCGCTTAGAGTATAATGGCTCCGCACATACTCGGAGCTTGCGCGCCGTCTGCGGAGGCTCACGCGTGAGTATAAACAAAGCTTTAGCTTCTCAGTCCCAACTCGTCACATATGGAAGCTTGGTCCCTTGGTGTCGCTCAGGTTCAGGCAACAGAAATTCTTGAATAGGTTTAGTAAAAGATTGTGGTTTGGGTTAAAATAAGTTACGTCGTTACGTGAGTTAAATACGTTGCATAACCTACAGTCCCCTAACTTGTTGCCCTGCTTGCACTGGCTACCAGTAGGCCTGGTAGCTGGTCTGTTGACTGTGGTGTTCTGTCAGGAGCTGCAGTGACTTATAACCAAGTAAGAGCAGAAGAGCTATGAATAAGGACAGTCCGCTAGCTGCTAGGCTAATTCATGCAATGCATTGTAATGTGTTGCATTATGTTGGTAAATGTCATCTTTGTACTGATTTGTAGTTGTAACCATTAGTGTGGAGGCTGGAACATTTCTGGAGTAAAGCTGTATTTGAAATAATCAGATCTGTTCCTCTATGAAGAAAATCAGTGGACTGAAGTTTCAGATAACTTGTACATTTCGGAATGATCAAGTAGCATTTTCTATATTCAATTTAATAAAAATGTATGTTATCATAACTGATTGGCCAGCTCATCTTCGACAAGTTAAAGGATCATTTGACCGAGCGCTACTATCCGTATTATCCTGCTGCTTGCTAGGTTATGCTTTGCTAATTAGCAGCTGGCCTTTTGTAATCATTCTCACTGTAGCCTGGTAACACGGTATATTTAGAGAGTATTCAGCACGATGCTCGAGCTATACCCTGGTGTGAGGACACAGGACATATAGATCAGCAACTGTCTAACAGTAACGGCCTTGTAATTGCTCACAGTTGTTATCTCATCAGCAATAAAGTGAATTCATCACAAGCAAGCCAAGCTGTGGTCAAAGTCAGTACATCTACTGTGCATCTAATTAATGGTCATGACTTTTTACAAACATTTCTAACTATCTAATTTTAACTTTTTGTTTGCTGGTTTTGCAGCTGCCATGTAGAATTGTGTCCATATTGTTCCATTTAAACATCAAATAAGAATACAGAGTCAAAAGCAGACCTTTCGAAATAGCTAATACAACCTGCGTTTCATAGTTTCTGACTTTTTCAGAAATGAGTCGACATTATTATTGTGTTAGAAGTATATGAATGAAACCACTGAAAGGCAGGCGTTTATTTCTTCCTACAGACCAATTCAGATCATCTAAATCGTATTGTTTTCATAAATCAATAGACTTGAAGTGATATATATGTATAAATCATGTATCAAGGTCGTATGGACAAATATAAAATGATAAGGTGGGTCGCATCTTTAAAACGTTTTCATGTTGACATGTTTCCTCTGGTCGTCCCCGCTGAGACACGGGCTTTGTCTGCAGATGATGGTGACGACAATAACTCATTGGTGTCGGGTACATTAGCTTACCGCAGAAGCCCACTGCTGACATCTTTACACCTGATCTTCCCCAATAGCTGAGCCGTCTCCACTATGGTTCTAATGACCCTAGGTTATATCTTGTAGGTCATATTTTCTTCAAAAAGTGAAGACGAGAAGCAGGGAGAAAGGGGGGCAAAGTTACGCCTGCTTTGCCCAGTTCATGCCGTGGCATGTTATGTTGAACACACAGCCCACGTCAGGTGCATAGAACCGTTTTTTTCTTTTATCATACTATATTTATCCCGTTATGGGGGAAATTTGTCACTGCATGTGACCCATCCCTGTATATAGGGAGCAGTGGGCTGCACTACGACACATGTCACACGTCTCAGCCAAGGATCGAACCGTCGACCTTGCAAGACAACCCTCTTAACCCAGTGAGCCACGGTCGCCCTCTGGGACTTTATTCATGCTAGTCATCCAGAATATTTTAATATACAAAACTACCTAAAAGTATATAAAAAAATAGCTCCAGCTCCACCATTAAAATATTGCTGAATGCATCAGAAATATTAATCTTATGATATACAAAAAATAATAACATTGAAAAAGACTACTCTTCCTCTATAATAAGTACTTTAAGTACAATTAGCTGATGGTACTTACTTTGACTTAAATGCAGGACTTTGCAGTAATTTACATTTACATTGTATTGCTTAAAGGCTCTGAGTACTTCCACCAGTTTGTGAGTAAACACAGAAATCATTCACAGGGGTGTGACTGTGCAACAAAAATACTTTTATTTGCCAGCACCAGTCCTTTGGCTTTTTATTTTGGTTGCTCAGCTGTATGCCGATACACTATTCAAGGCAGCACAGCTAGTGTGTGGTGATTGGCTACCACGTGATGCCGAGAAAATGAGCTTTAGAAAAGACAAAGGTTCATGTAATTAAAAACTGCAATGGTCAATGATCATATATTTTACAATGACAGAGTCACCTTATTATTGGTTTGTTGACCCAGATAAAAGAACTCTCACCTGACTCCCTTTATTAAAGCCCATGGCAGGGTCAACAAAGAAGGGAACAGTGGTTCCACACTGGTACTGGTTGCATTGCGCCATCAGGGTGAGTTAAAAAAATGTGTCTTTTACAAAAGATTTTTTTGAGAAAAGATGATCCCACACACTGCTCGAGCTACGCATCAGAATGTATAGCTCATCCTAACCTTTCAGTCCCTCTGGACCTTCATCAAGAGTATTGTCTTTTCTTTTTTTTAAAACCTGCACGAATTGACATTTTGCAACGGTTCAGTTGACTATGTGAGATGTGAAAGAGATCCCTTATAGTGTTGAACCCACAGATAATTACAACCAACCAAGCAGTTCTCCTCAAATTAAGTCAAGTCAATTTTATTTATAAAGCCTAATATCACACATTTGCCTCAGGGCAGTTCATATGTACAGTATAGGACAACCTCTATCTTTTCAACCCTCTCTTCACATATGGAAAAACTCCTTCCAAAAACACCCTGTAACAGGCAAAAACACCCTGTAACCTCAGGAAAAAACTGAGGAGCTGAAGCAATTTTTGAATCTTTGAGCTCATTGTTTTGGTTTTGTGGACTGTTTCCCTGATGTCGAATGTTTAAGTTATCTGCCCAGATAATTCACAAGTGCCTTTGTTGCTGCTGTTTACATATCTCCTGATGTAAATTCAAAAAAATGCACTACAGGAAAGAAATGCTGTTTAATTTGTTTTACTACATGTTGTTGTGCAACCATGTGTTGTACAATGACAATACATTGGTTAACTGTCACTGCTCTCATCAACCTTGTGTCCAGTGGCTGCAGGCTGCTGTGATAAAGCTCTGATAAACACAACCTGTCCTGCACCAAACATTAGACACATTTGGAGACTAACTAGTGATAGCGGAGCATTTAGCAGCTTTTGCACCAGATATTTCCCTCAAGAGTTGATGGAGATCAAAATAGAGCCAACAGGAGAGTGACTACGCCTTACATTCATCAACTCCAAAAGAATGATAATGTTTCTCCATATGTAATATAAATGTCAATGAGCAACTGTATGGTAACATGTTTGCCATAAAAATACATAAATATCATGTTTACAGCTTGTGCCACATGATTCCCGCCTTTAAATAGGTCCTTTAGCTAACAAGGTGAAAATCATTTAACTAGTCACACTTTTCAAATCCTACACATGGTGCCTTCCATATCTGGCTACAAGACGTAACCAAAGCCTGCGCAGAAAACACAGCGTCGAAGCGCAGCAATAATTTGAATTTTTCTGCGGCTGGGAGGCGTGTTTCAGGTGGGAAACACATGTTTGTAACATAGAAACATGTCACAGGATCGCCAAAAGTCAAACTCAGTGGCGGCTGGTGGAACATGTTCTAGGTAGGGCTGTGCCACATCCAATCAATTTCAGCAAACATCCCAGAATGATTTAATACAAAAACAATGAAGGTATCAAACACGCATTACTACTTTGCAGTTAAATATTTAACATTTATTCCAACATGAAAAAAAGCAGTAAATAACACTTAAACAAACACGTCAGAACATCTTATTAATGTCACCCTCACAGGCAATTCAGTATAATATAATAATATATATATCAGATAATAATATTCAGTATAATATAATAATATATATATCATATAATAATATTCAGTATAATATAATAATATATATATCATATAATAATATTCAGTATAATATAATAATATATATATCATATAATAATATTCAGTATAATATAATAATATATATATCATATAATAATATTCACTATAATATAAAATGCATAAGCATACATGAAAGTTTACACATTGCTCTCAACGTACATACATGGAATATACAAATAAACAAGAAAAATATAACAAGGACATTAAAGACAACAAAGTAGAACAGAGAAACTAAGCATAAACATTTGACATGTAACTACTATGTACAATATAAATATAACTATATATCAAAGAATATATATGAACATAAAGAACAACAACAATGACAATGGATTTGGGATATTAGTGCAAATGGGGGTGCAGTATGTCTGATTAATTGTTCATGAGAGTGACGGCCAGCGGAAAGAAGCTGTTCCTGTGTCTGGTGGTTTTGGGGTACAGAGCTCTGTAGCGCCTACCTTGTGTCCAGGGTGTGATGGGCCCGTTTCCTGACTCTGGAGGTGTACAAGTCCAGGATGGAGGGCAGGCTGCCACCAATGATTCTCTCTGCAGACCTGACAGTCCGCTGTATCCTGTTTCTGGCCTGTTTAGCGGCCGATCCGAACCACACATTCCCAAATATATTTCCATATATTCTAAAGTTCCATATATTCTATATTCTATAGATCGTATGGGTGATGATAGTACTGAAATCACCAGACACATTAGGAATCACGACATCTAAGCACTGTCCCTTTTAAGATTGTATCTATTTATAGTCGAGGAACAATGTCTTCATTCATTCAACTGTGTACACACACAGTTGACACACTGATTGCTGATGTTGACACAAGTGTCACAGAATAAATTAGATTTCGGCCAGTGACGTATTTTTTGCCTCACCAAGTTAATGGCAGCTGATTACATACTAAACCATTATCAAGGTTCAAACCCCCAGAGTCTCCAGCTCCCACAATGTACTGCTAATCCCCATTCAGCTGACTGAATACTGTGGTTGGCCGCTGATCCCACGATACAGATATTCCAAGCTGCATATCACCTCAACGAACCAAGAGTTTCAGACTTCTTGTGGAGGCTATGAACTAGATTTAATCCTGAAAAGATTCATTTAAGAACAGTATTGTATTTTCACGGGTGCTGTATGCAACATGTTGTATTTTGAGAAAGAAACCACCATTTAATAGGAGCAAAGAGGCGTTGGTACTTTTCTTGGTTAGTACTCTAGTGAATCTGCAAATCAATGTCATGAATATAAAAAAATTGATAGGTGTCATATTTTGCTCTGAAATACTTAAAGATGATGTGTGTTGAGAAGATGTGTGCATGTGTGTGCGATGATTGAAATAGACCACCTTTAATTTAAACCTGGTATTTCCGTGGACATCAATTTAAAAGGATTGTATGTACACAATATAAATGTCATTTGTACAGACGTGTTTTCATCAAGACAATGCCCACCCGCAGACTGAATTCCATGCCAGTAACCTCCTCATTTTGTCTTTTTGTGTCCCATTCTACCTCTCACATTCTCTCACCCTCTGTATTCACTGCCTCTCCTTTTCTCTGACTCCTCACTCTTCTTTCCTGCCAACGTGTATTAAAAATAATTTACTAAAATTATAAATTTGCATCTATATGCAATATATTTACACAACAATACTATATTATTACTTTATAATTATGCTATGTGTTTGTGTTGTTAAGTCGAGCCTATAGGGTCAGCGATACAAACCAAACAACCTATATATTATTACAGCATTTAGCTAATTCTGTCCCGGGCACAGTGGGCGGTACCTGCTCTTCCTCTCTGATCTCCATCACCTTCTGTCTTTCTTTTCCTCTGTCTCGTCATCTTGTCCACATGTAGGCCATATAGGGCTGAAAGTGACACTTATAAGTCGGCATCACTGGCCAATATTTAACGTAGCGCAACCAGCTATTGATAATGCCTGGGAATAAATGGCAACGAACTACATGCAGTACACTCGTAAAACTAAAATCGAATTACCTGAATCAGGCGTCGCATGGATTCAGCTGCCTGTATTCTCAAGTTGTTGACGTAATCAAAGAACCTCAGTGTTGAGTAAAGATTTCGTAGTAACGACAAGATCATAAGCAATGATGCCGATCAGATGAGCTAGTCGTTGTACAATATCTTTGGCTCACCAATGTCAAGTTATCTTTAGTCAGCAAATGCAGAGGTCCGGAACACAATGGTGGGTATGGCCATGCATGTCAGTACTCATATCAGCATCCTTTAAGTTATAAGTTATAAGAACAGAAACCCCATTTTTATTGGGTTTAAGAACTAGGAATGATTATAGTTCTTAGAACTCTGTTTTGAAGGACTTTTTTAGCTCCTTTTTCTGTACTCTTGCAGCACAAGAGGAACCGTGAGTGACGTGAGTGTACAGCGATTAGTAGAACACATCAGCCAATGCAGACATTTTTAAAAACCTGTTAGCTGTGTTAACAATACAAAACACAAACAACAGCTTGTAACGAATAAAAATAGCCAAAAAAAGCCGCTGCTCAGCGAGCTAACCCAGTAGCACAAAATGCAACCAGGAGCAGTGCCGCACCTGTGGCGCACTTGGGCAGAGGCGGGATCAGAAGGAATCAGAATGAAGGATAAGGGGAGCTACATGCATTAAGTGATTCACAACTTGTCGTGGAGCTGTGTGAAATGTGTTTGCCTGTTGATGTGCAGAAGAAACCGTCTATAATAGTGATACTCCTTACCCGGACCGGTTGGAAGGAGGATTTTCTAACACATTGCATTTCTACTTAAAACCTGTGGAGCTAACATTCGCAGACAACGTTAGCACATCGTTGCTAGTATTAGCATTTCTATGCTTTTCTAGCTATATATATATATATATATATAGGTATAGTGAACGTATAGGCATGCTGCTTTTGCTTTTTAATGATTGCAACAGTGAATGAAGACCTACCCGACTTCACAGGAACAGTGTTGTTCCTGAATTTCATTGTCTTCTGTCTCAATCGCCAGTAGATGTGGTGGTTCAATTTTATACTGTGATTCGTAGGCTTTAGCTTCTATCTTTATCTTTTCAAACAGTTTTTACTACTGAATCAGTATTACATCCTAGATGTACCCCTTAAATATATTGTAGACCCTTCAGTTTACTTCTCTCTGAAATAGCTTTTTTGTTTTTTCTAAAGATTTTTCATTCAGGGAGTGCTGTTAGTGACAGTTCGGGCTCCATGTTAGCTCTGACAGCTTGACGGAGTAGTGGCGAGGGTGCGGGGCTTATAGTGAAGGGTCAATTATGGTTTAACAGTGACATTATCTCTTCAGTTAAATACTGCAGATGAAACAGACACCTGCTTTCCTCAGATTGCCAGTGTTAAGGACAGGCCCTTGTATAGCAGCCTATACTTACTGTCATGACAGAAAAACAGCCTTATTCTGCCGAGCTGGCATAAATGCCATTAACACTGGTTGAACAATCAGCAAAAATCATGTTTTAGAATAAAGTTGTTGTGCTATGACAACAATTTACTAAATTACACATATTACCAAACATATGAAAAACACACGTTTTCAGAGTTATACCGTTAAATAACAGCAAATAACCTTTCCACAAAATGACATGTCATAAACTGTTAAAATACAGAACAGGGTTTTGGGTCAAAATAAATGAAATATATATATCATTGATAATAAATAATTGATAAGCCGTGTGAAAACTAGACAACCCAGTCTATCTACAGTCTATATTTTACCATTCAAATATTGTTTCTTAATGTACAATACGATGAAACCAAAGACAAATCTTTCTCTGTATTATTCTGTCAATTTAAAGAATTAATTTATGAAACTGTCCTGTCTACCTACAGTGATTTCCTGTAAAATTGTAAAAAAACAAACAAACTACGACACAATGTATAACCACAGAATATTAACTTTTTAGTCATTTTAGGAATTGTAATGTGTAAAAATTAGAATTTGGCATGAAAGGAGCCAATGACCACAAAAAGCTCTGAAATTGTATCCATTAGATATATCATTAGATATGCTAGGGTATGGTAAAACCAAATATTAACTACATTTTAATTTGTAATAAATTATAAAATTGATAAGAATAATAATGAAAATGTTATGTACACACTCAGCGAAATGTAGTTGAAAAAAACCAGCTTTGTCTGACCTCTAGTTTGGTTTTGTGGGCGACTGTGGCTAAGTGGAGAGCAGGGCCGGCCTTCAGTCAGAGGATCGGTGGTTCGAGCTCTGGCTCCGCTAGTCGCATGTCGATGTGTCCTTGAGCAAGACACTTAAACCCCAAATTGCTCCCGTAGCTGTGCCTACGGTGTGATAGGATCTGAATTGTAAGTCTGCTTAGTGTAAAGTAATGTTTTAGTTTAAAGTGAAAAGACTTAAGTCTTTGTCTAGTTCCTACTTTTTTTAATACCAATTTTATAAAATCCCTTTCAACAAAACTAATTTTACATTACACATATCAATACAAATATTTTGTTTTATTTTTCAGCCACATGGCATTTTCACATACTCAAAGCAGTTTCATGACATACACTTTATAACCACAATGGGTTTTAACTTAACTCAACTCATTTGTTTTAGCACCGTGGCATTTTTCCACTCTTTTACTGTTACAGCATGAAGAGTAAACCTATTTACCACAACTTGAAAATGTCTGTTAACATATTATCAATAAATAAAAATGTATAAAAGCCAAAATTCTACTCAGAATCTTCAGATTACCACACTGCCACCCCAACAAAATATAATGTGCAAAGGAATGAAATGCAAAAGATAAAATGAATCAGTGCAAGTAGTTTTCAGTGCAAAATGGAAAGTTGCAAGTCAGTGTCCAATGCTTAGTGCTGCGTACTAAAGACTTTTACATCTCACAGAGGCTTCACTCAGAAGTTCTTCAGAAAAATCAACATGTCTGCTTTCTCAGGTAACAGACAAACTCGCTCCTGGCTGATAGTGTCCCCAGCAGTAGAAAATGTACGCTCTGAGGGTGTAGAGCAGGGGTATTCAATTCAATTTCAGCGAGGTCAATTTAGAGAGAATTTCCTCATGCAAAGGTCCGGAACATCACAGTAATGTCTAACTTGTGGGATGACTTAGTCCCATATATATTTAAGTAGCCTAGCAGTTGCAGTAATGTCTGTATGTAGTCAACAACTGACTGTCAAATCAAATAAAGAAAGTTCAATTGAATAATATCTCAACAATATTTATTGTCAGTTCCAATTGAACTGTATGAATTATAGATAATAGATACTCTAATAATACATACATGTTCTTCTCTTGTTGCAAGTCAAATAAGGATACATTTAAGGATAAATTACATAACAGAAAGCTTTTGTGCATCTTAAAATAAAGTAATTAATTTTAGAAAGATTTATATAACTGAATTGCCCTGCAGCTTCAAATTCAGTTCATTAAGGTGTGAAGTGATGTTTTGTTTCATCTCTATTCTCCGCTTTTTAATTTTGATTTTGATCATATTGGGCTCTTAGATTGTTTATTTTCTGTGCCTTCATTTCGGATGTGAGTCGGTACATTTGCTCAAAAGTGTTATGCTTTGTCTCGCAGTGGCGCTTCATATTACCGCTTTTAATAATGGTCACAGTCTCTGAACATATGAGACATACTGCTTTTGAACTGCCCGTTGAAGGAATTAACATTTAAAAGTCTGTCCATTCTTGGTTAAAGGCTCTGGTCTCGCTGACCACATTTTTCTTTTTGGAGCACACCATGTGATATAACTTCTCTGACTCACGTAATTGTCCGACTATTTGGTCTCTCGCCCCGTCTCCCCCGAGTGAGTAAATCTCCCCCGAGTGAGTAAATCTCACTCGAGTCGGAAAGCTTATCGGAATGAACATATTTGATTGGCTGATTAGCGTCACGTGATTTGATTTACAACGCAGGTTGGTGTGTTTCCTGGACCGCTGAACAAGTGCTGTAAAGGTTTGAAAAGCTGCGCACCGGCCAAAGGTTTGCTCCACAGCTACAATGAACAGAGCACACTACGTTTAGCTCAATAGCAAATGGTGATTTGATAGTATATAATACATTTCTACATGTGTATGGTTTAGTTGTCTTTGAATATGTACGGAGAATTTATGTAGAGCTGGCTAACAGGAAGAAGTCATATGTAGACTAATCTTGTTTCTGGCTGCAGCAGGCAGTGAAAAAGCTCTGACAAACCCCCTGTATGCCAATTGCCCACCACCAAACATCAGACAAAGTTAGAGACTACGGGTGAACATAGTGAGCATTTAGCAGCATATAAACCTAAAAAGTAGGTGGAGACCAAAACAGAGCACGAAGGAGATAGTGGTTATTGGACTTTTCTCAGGTGTTAGAAACGTGACATTAAACGATTGCTAATGTTGCTCCATGACTACTGAATTTTTTAAAAAGACAACTGAAAATAAATCAATTGATGCTGCTTTATACTCAAATGGTAGCATGATTTGGAGAGAGAACTAGAAAATTCTGCAAGAAATTTTGACAGTGTGGCTGCTACTGTCCGAAGACGTCGCAATATATATATATACACGCCGATGTTACCGGTAGTGTCATTCAGGTTCAATTGAGATATCGCTTCTCTCTTTTCTACATAGATTCATAGATTGAATCTTGTATTCGTGATGGACAGTCCACATAGCTCCCGTCATTTCTGTATTGGAGATATACATCTTTGTTTGAGATACATACCTTTGAAAATTACATTTCTGTATTTGTGATGGAAAGACTTGAACTTAACATTTCTTAACATGAACGTCATTCTGAGCTTAATGTTAAGATACAGTTACTCTGTGGGGCTTTTATTTTGAAAGGGTGGGACTGGGTGGGTGAGAGAGGGGGAGAGGGGGAGAGGAGACAGAATCATAATGTTTGACACACATTGAGAGAGAGAGCGACAGAGACAGAGAGAGAGACAGACAGACAGACAGACAGGAGGTCTAACAATGCCTTTGACTGAATATCTCCAAGTAATTTGTGTGTGTGTGTGTGTCAGTGTGTAGAGAGAGAGAGCGTGTTCGTGTGTGTAACTGGTTGCCATGGTGAGGATGCACCTGGTTGGAGAGGCAGACTGATTAAGAAACGTTACAGTAAACAGTGATTTTGAACAAAACTCCTGCCTCCTTTTAACAAAAAGCAGGAGTCTGAGTGCCAAAATATGGGTAGCATGAGAAAGATAAGACTCTGCCGAACGCGCTGATGTGGTTTTTATGTTTGTGGTGTGAAGAATGTGAGCTCCAGAGCAATATACAAAACTGGTACCATCTGCTTTCTTTGGGAAATTAGTGATTTAACATGGAGTCTAATGGAGCGGTTGGTTGGAGTTCATGTCGCTCTCCGGCTCGTTGAGCCAAATGTGTAAGCCCGTTGGATTCCATAGACAGTTGTGTGCGACCAGCACAAAATTTCCTATAATTTTGGCCACAAATTGTGTATAAAGAGTAAAAATTGTGGGACTCGGCGCAATTTGTTCGTAAAAATCACAGAATACTTTTCATGCTCTGCTCCACTCTGACCGTGATGTCATCACTCTAGCACTTAACGAGCTGTGCAATACACACCCATTATAAAATCTGAAACGGACCCAAAATTCTCCTGAAACTTAATCTGTGACTGTGAAATGAAAGCTGTCCAACGAAAGGACCTAATGATGTTGTAATTGGTGGAAAAAACAGGTTCTTCATCCATAGTTTGGACATGATTAATGGCCTTGAGGGCACAAATGACATGAATATCATATGAATCATCATTTTGCGTCATCAATGACAGCTGTAGTGTTACATAACTGTCATCTTCACATCTATCAATGGCCCTGCATTGGGGCAAAAAGCTAACACATGCCATGGACACATTTTATGTTCCATTGTGGGAATCTATGAAAGCACTATATGGTGCAATATATAGTAAATAGTGAGTGACTATGGTTACAATTTAGGTGTTGCTTTCAGCTCATTCGATTTGGATTGAGATTGGATTTTTGGGTGAGGGTTTGTGCTGTGCTGTCTTTTTTGCTGTTACTATCAGGAGTCACAAAAGTACAAATGTTATACATATATGCATCAGGCTTTGATAAAATTGTCTTTACCCTGGCTACCATGAAATATAACATATGCAAGTTATCTATGTTTATTGTGTCAATATTGCTCCTAACCTACTAAAACATATTGTTACGCTATAAAATGATGATTGTTAATGCTATTTTATCATTAGAAATGGCACAAGTTTCAAATAAAGTATGACAACCGTGTATGTGAAATTGTCCATATATTGCTGTCAGAGACAGAATGCAGTAGGTTCTTGCAAAGATGACTCACCTTACAATTTTGTTTGTTTTGTTGGACATTGGTGTCAAAAGGTTTAGCTTCAGACCCCCTTAACCTTCACTTCTTAGTGAACCTTCACTAAGAAGGCAAAACATGTTGCTAAAGACACCAAATTAAGATTAAGATCCAGCCATTTATTCTCATACTATTATTTAAACTGATGACTGTTTCTCTCCTGCTCCCAGGAAAACCCTGATTGGTCCAGAGCAGTGAGCAGAAAGTGTTGACCTCTGTCCTTCCTCCAGCTTGGCACTATGGGATCATCCACATTGGGAAAGGCAGCATCTCTTGATGCTCTCTTAAATGAATGCATTCATGCATTTGGTAAGTAACATATGAATGAAATGCAACCCAGGCTGGATTACCTATCTGAGACCCAAGGTTTACTGTGTGGCAATTCGTTTGTGGTGATTTGATTACATTATTAATATGAACTGAAATGGAAGGGGCTTCACAGTGACCGTTCCATTTTTACCTAATATCGAAGCCCTGTCTGTGGAGGGGTCCACAAACTTTTAATATCTGTAATAATTAATTTAATATTATGCTTACATCTTGCATATTTTTTGAGAAATTTGCCTTTAATCGACTTATAACCAAACCAAGTGCAACAGTGTGGTCCATTGATGAATGATGATGTTTCTTTTGGACAACAATAATGCAGAGGAATGAGATATATCTGGCATCAATTTATTGTTGATTGGGCCTTTTCATGGGATTTGTTGACAGTAAAAAGATATAGAAAATGCCACCAGAAGGATCCTTTAAGATAACATAGTGTAACATACTGCCTGTTGTCTGTTAAGTTTACATTTGATGACATTTTATGATTGACTTCTCTTTATAGATGACAATGGGGATCTGAAGGCCAACCTGCTTCCTCGCACCCTGCTGCTGATGCATCGCTGGTACATTAAGTCCTCAGAACTGGCGGGAAAACTACTGATGATATATCCCTTCCGGCAGAAACCCTGTAGGAACTACAGCTAATGCACATTAACACAGTGCTTTACCGCTAATGCACATCAATACAGTGCTTTAATAATGAAATACTGCTGGCGATTGTATTTCAATGTGCTGAAGGTATGTACTACGGTACTATAAATTGATACATTTAGATGAATTATTCCTCACCTCACAGGAAATCCAAGCTTAATCTCAAAATTAAGATAGCATAGCAGTTGATGTTTCATTTCATTTAAGTGACTGCCTTTCCCCCACCTTTTCTCTTGCTGTAGTACTATAGTTAAATGTAAAATAAGCAGTATTGATCTGGTCCTGAATCAATGTCCTTGGAGCTGCTTTGTAAGTGCATAAGCACAATCTTACGTATTAGGAGCAGTTGGCTACTGTAAAGCGCATGAGGAGCAACTTGGGGTTTAGTGTCTAACTCATGGACACTTTGAACCATAGATAAAGATATTAAAAAGAAAAAGATCAGACTAGCAACGTCTTACATTCCAACTGTATCTAACGTTATATATAAATATCTTTATAAACAGACAAATTGTATATAATGTAAAGATCTTTATTTACAGTCATACTGTAAGACCTTAATATACTGACTAACTTTATAATACGATCTCTATTTAAAGTCTATGAATGAAACAGACAGTCAAGGTTATGGAAAGTTAATGTTAATGTTACATCTCCTTTTAACTTTCCTACTCTGTATACAATCCCACGACTATTCCCTCTAGAACAGCTTTTTCTGATCTGATTCCCAGGTTAGCAGGACAACATCATTTGCCAATGCCTTCCAATGTAGTTACTAATCCCCGTTTAACATAAATCTGTTTTACCATGTGACAACACTGTGGTGTTTGTCACAAAACAAATAAATTAGATTCAAGGAAACATTATGGTTTGGGTTAAAATATGTATTTTGGTACATAAGGTAAGGGAAAGATATACGGTAGGTAAAGTGACTACTTTGTTAAGTTTATGGAACAATCAAGGTCATTCTTTAAAAATAATCAAATGTCTACTGTTGACTGTCATTTGGAAACAGGAAACAAACTTGTGCTAAAGTCTGATGTTTTAAGTCAAATGATGACTTTGTGACTTTATAATAATGTCACATGACCTCCTTGCTTTTGCATGTTCACCCAAAGTCTGCGTGTTTGTTCTCTGGGTACTCCAAATTCCTCCCACAGTCCAAATGAATGTCCAACAATGTCTGAAGACAAAAGTATTCATAGCTTTTTTAAATGGCCACACTCAATGATGGGGTCAAAAGCTGCAGTCATAGAGACAAGAGAGACACAATGAGTCATAACAATTCTCAACAGCATTCTTGGTGAGGTACTTGGTTGTACATACAAAAAGTGACAGAAGTAGATGTGTGAAGAATGACAAATAGAGGGCTTGAGAGAGAAGTTCACCTCCACACATCTGGACAATTGCAGTTTAAAGTAGGTGTGATTGACAGATTGTTTCAGAAAAGGTTGGACAGTGACAAAGTATGACAAACCTTAAAATAACTTTCTCTCTTGCATAACGATGTTGTTACACATGACTTTGCTATTTGAGGTGAGAACTGCCATCAATGTCGAATTAGGTCACTGCTGAGGAAATGCTGAGAGAAAGTTAGAGGCCATACAGTAGCAGCTGCACTGTCAGGTGAAGTGATCATGAACGATTCAGATTCAATAGAGGAAATGTGTTCACTTGTGAGAAACTTTCTGTACACAATCAAACTTTTAGAACAAGCAACAGTCAGAAACAGGGTATGTTATATAACACCAGAGTGTGCCCAGGCTGGTTATGGCTGTAATGGCTGATGCCACAACATTCTTCCCAAAGTGTAGTTGTCTATATCTACGTCCAGAGGGGATGTTGAGAGGCTAGTTTCCTGTTTATCCGTTCTATATATTTAAACGATAATATAGCAGCAAACAGCTATTTGCTATGTAAAGATATAGTGGAGTAATGGCATCCTGAGCAGAGAATGAAGTCACACTTGTGTTGAAGTCAAGCTTCTCTGTGCTTGGTTTTAGTAGCTAATAATTATGTTACATTGGTTTGGTCACTCAATGTAGAAATACCTCCTTATCAAGCTGAATACCTTGCTAATGTTACTAAAATAACGCAATCATAGCCACGTTGTACATTCTCTTGCTTGCCTTGTGTACTTATCTTGTACCTTGAAGCTATTCACAAAAGCTTAACTGTATTCCCTTGTTAATTTCTCTGTGTGACACATAACCTCGGGAGGGGAGGTGTGGTCGCCCATTTGTTTTGGTCTGAGGTGCTGGTTCTCTAGTGCGACATCTAGTGGTTTTGAATGTCATATATAGACCCTTCATAGCATGATAAATGATTTCCTTAATTCCTGATTTGTCATACATTGGAGTCTATTGATTTGTCAAATCTTGGAAAAAGTCCTTAACTGAACCCCACGTACCGTGACAGCAAAGGTGACGCCTACCAGAGAACCAGGCTGAAGATTTGTTATCTAATGAGGTAAGATTCTACATACACATTCATCCAAAACTAACACGTTTTACTCTGGATTCCTCAGCCTCTGGGAAATCCAAATCCAAGCCTACAGAATGCCACCTAACAATATTACTAGATTTTACGCCAATAGTGGCATAGTCGTTCAGAACGGGCCTTTGCTTGACCCGCGGTATTGTTGCTTGCAGCGTTGTCGGGGGTTCTGCCTTTTCAAAGCCTGTGGCCCATAGAAAAAGAATAGGGGTAGAACAACATTGAACTGTTTGCTGTGGTCATTTGAGTAGTTCAAAAGAAAATGGTGATTGTTGTTAGTTGTTGGGACTGTAAAGAGCTGAATTGATGATTCTGTTAAGGCCAATTCACTTTCTTTCTTACTTACTTATAAAAGGGACAGCCAGCATGGCAGGCCTACATGCACACACACACACACACACACGCTAGCCAATGTTGTTATTTTACATGCCACATTGGCATGAGTGGGTCCGCAACTTGCCGCAAGTCGGTTTGTACGGAAGTTAGCCTGCTACAACCGCAACCGGTTTCAATGAAAGATACACCGCTCTGAATATCCTGCTTCGTTGATATGAATGCGGATGTCCGTTCTACTACCTACATACATACATCCATACAAACATACATACATACAAACATACATACAAACATACATACATACAAACATCCATACAAACATATATACATACCGACCGACATGCCTACATACATGCTTACCTACCTTTATGCATACATACATCCATACAGTTTGGCAGTTTCAAGATTTCACACAGAGGACGAGGCAACAGTTAGATTTGTTCCTCACAATGCTCATTGCCCGTGTCTTTTTAAATTTAACAATCAATATTTAGCTATTGTTTTAACACTGCTCCAGAGCCAGCTCACACAGGAGTTCCTTGGAGCTATAATTATATCATGTCTTTTTAGTGTCAAAATATGTGCTGCTGAAATCTCTATGTGTGTGTCCAGGTACTGGATTGTGACATTCCCTGCAGAGTTCAACCTGGACGTGGGTCTGATCCGGATAACAGAGGAGTTCAGAAATGTGGCTGCTCAGCTGTCCTGTGAGGAGCATTTCAAGCTCCTCGACATCTCCACCATGTAAGACACCAAGAGCATACAGATACACTTGTAGAAAATATTGACCCGATCAGTGTTACGAAGTAAGATCTTTATTGTTCCAACAATTTAGTCCTCATCCTTATCTCAAAATAATCCCAATTCCAATGTTAACCCTAAAACAAAGTCCTGGTCCTAAATGATCTAAATGACAAACTGTCATTATTGAGTGGTAAAACGCGTCTCTAAGGGTACATAGGCCCAGTTTTTCTAGTTTTGTAGCTGCTACATAACACGGGACCAATATGACTACAAACCTACATAGACATATCTCAAACTACCTATGACCTTAAATGACCATATGGTGATCCTGCTGCTTTTTGTCTTTAAGTTACAAATGGTTTTGAATCACTGTGTCACACTTTGTCTAGATTGATTGTGCTTATTGTTTATTCATTTTTCTCCATTGTAGTCCGTCATATGACTGGATGCGTAAATTGACCCAGCGCAAGAAGCAGGCTAAGAAAGGCAAGGCCTCACTGCTGTTTGACCACCTGGAGCCAATGGAGCTGGCCGAGCATCTCACCTTCCTGGAGTTCAAGTCCATACGAAGGATATCGGTATGTCTGCAAACAGCTCAGTTTCTGTCCAGTGATTTTTTTTGCCACACTAGCAAGTCTAAAGGGTTTGTCAGTGCTTCTGGGACTATTGAATACAACCATCATGACTTACTTAATGTGAAAAAAGAACAACAAAGCTCTACAGAACAACAGGCCTGGTGTGAACATTAATATCTGAAAAATAAATATGAATCTTACTGATCTCATATCTAATATCAGTGACAAATCACACAAACTGTGCATAACAAAAGTGCATACAGACTCATTGCAAACATGTTGTTAACCTTTCCAGCGTCAGCGGGGAGCACAGGCGAGATTTTTTTGCCGACATGGATGCTCATGTTGGGGATAACCCCTTTCACTTCACCCAGAAACTGGGAAGTGAGGAGCTGCAGATCTTGGCGGAAACTGCCAACCAAAGATCTCGCAAGTTTTCGGTATCCAACTGATCGGCAGAGGTGGCAGCAGGGTTCTGCCGGTTTACGATCCCGAGGCTAGGTGACTGGGAGACTCAGAAGACATTAGCTTGTGGGCCAGTGACAGACTTGCATCGATTTAAAGGCAAGACTCATTTTGTTAGTCCACAGAAAATATATCTGTCGGGTACATTTTTGGCCAGATTGTTCTGTCAGGCAGGTGAGTGCGAGGCAACAAAGGGAAATTACCTAAATGGAAACAATTTGGCAGACAGGAACAGTTCAGGGATTTATTGATAAAATGAGTTTACATAAATTACAGGCAAACAGGTAAATATTCCAGATTAAAGGTTGCGGGTTGCAGGTTCATGTACGGGTTCAGATGGCTGGAAAGAAAGGAATGACACAACATTAAGAATCTGAGTGGAAATGGGCTGATTATATGCTGCAGGGCTGATAAGGGAAAGTGGCCACAGGTGAGCAGCTGTATGAGAGAGTCAGTTGACTGGGACTGGTGGGAGTCTGGTATTCAGTGGATGGATGGCAATGCAGGGACTTGGGGAAGTGAGAAGTGGCTGGGGACAGGTGCAGCAGGCCAGCCTGAGTAAAATGAAAACTACTGAGAAAAACACATGCAACCATTTAAAGCAAGACTATATAACATTTGAAATGAAAAATACAGACATCCTTCCTCTTAAAAGTTGAATTCATAACAAATAAGATACACCCATGTTCAATTCAGGACACTCTACAGAGTAGCTGCTAGCCTCGGTCTGGTATGACAAGTAGCTTATGGTGGCGAATGGCTATCATTAGCTAATGTCAGACCAGACGGATGCTATTGTGTTACTGGCATTGCTGAGTCAGTTCTTTAACTAAGTTCAAGTTAGGTTAGATATGATGTCGTTTCATGAAGTTTTACAATCAACATTTTCAAGGCCAATAAAATATACACTGTGAATTGGGTAAACTATGTGCAACACTGATAAGAATGTTCCTAAAAAGCTCTTGGGAAGCTGAACACCTGCTGTAGAGCTTTGATGTGAAGCTAGCTGGCCTCTGGGTGAACTCCCTGCTGGTTAATTGGTAACAACACCAGAAAGAAGTTCAAAGTTTCAGGGTGTTATTGGAATTGTGACAAAACCATGAACTAATGAAATTAACACTTTTATGTATGCATGGGTGTTTGTGTTTGCCCTTGAAATGAAATGAAATGACATGAGAATCTGCTGCTTTACACAAGTACTCACATATTCCCCACACATGGCCAGAAATTGACTTCTAAAGATGTAAGATTTACAAAACATCATTCAGTATCTTCCTCTCGCCACCATCAGGCTACATTTTCTTTTTGAAAATTCTATGAACTTTCCTCAGGCACCATCGTCAGGTCAAAATATCAACTTCACATGCAAGACATTTTAAAATGTACCGGGAAAAGGGCGTGGCTCTCACGATACCATCTCCCCATAAAAATCTAAATGTCAGTGTGAGGTTTAATCTATTTTCAATTATTCTGTGCAATGACCATTACAGACTTAAGAAGCTTAGATTGAAAATTGACAGCTGGATATCTGATCTGTAATATTTGTCTCCAGTTCACTGATTACCAGAGCTATGTGATCCACGGCTGCCTGGTGGACAACCCAACTCTGGAGCGCTCCATTGCTCTGTTCAACGGAGTCTCGCAGTGGGTCCAGCTCATGGTGCTCAGCAAGCTAACACCTCAGACCCGTGCAGAGGTTATTACCAAATACATCCACGTGGCTCAGGTAAGACAGGGAAGAGGCAGCAGTGTTTTAAAGGGTTTTTTGTCCACAAAACATGGACTAACATTCTTTTTACCCAAAACTGTTTAGAAACATATATGCAAGGCTGTCAACAGAACTGGGAAGCTGATTGGACAAGATCAGTTTATACGTTTTACAGGCTTTCAAATCTAGACAAATGCAACAGTAAAGTCTTGTCGTCTTTTTATGACAAAACCAAATTTGTCATAAAAGCTAACATCATTGCTTTTCCCTAATCAGAAAAGTGAGGCCTCATCTCGCAACGACTTACATGACCGATTAACAAGAAATGATCTCTTACGTGAAAACAATCTCACAATTATTAGATAAATCAAGGTGGTTATCAGTCATTTGAGAAGACAGATAATTAGCATTATTAGTATGTCAATATTAGTTTGTCAACATTGTGCATGCATCTCAGAAAGCACTCTGATCTGCACCTTTTCTTCATGAGCACTTAAAACAGTACAGGTTGCTTCATGGAAATAAAGTCATGTGTCAGAAATGTATTCAAGCTTTCAAAATGTGTCACCCAATATATATATATATATATATATATATATATATATATACACACACTGCCATTTGGTAAGAGCTATCTAAGAAAAGCAGGTAATAAAATATGATCAAAACATTTGCATTGGCAATATGGCTGAAAAAGTTTATGTTTCAATGAAAAGATAAGATAAAATAAAATAATCCTTCATTAGTCCCACAGTGGGGAAATGTACAGGATTATTAAAACAAGTATTATAAATAAGTAAATAAGTAATAAACAGTAAGGAATATTAACTAAGAAAAAAAGAAAAATCCACAATAACTAAAATATAACTATAACTAAAAATATAATATATGCAGACAGAATAATTGTTGTATTGCACGGTGTATTTATATTGCACAGATTTTGTGTGTTTGGTGGTCTACTGGGAACACAGCTGTGGTGCAGCCTGACAGCAGCAGGAAGGAAGGACCTGCGGTACCTCTCCTTCACACACCGGGGGGGAATCAACCGGTGGCTGAAGGAGCTGCACAGAGCTGCCAGGGCGTCCTGCATGGGGTGGGAGGTGTTGTTCATCAGGGATGATAGTTTAGCCATCATCCTCCTGTCTCCCACCACCTTCACCGTATCTAGTGGACACCCTAGCACACTGCTGGCCTTCTTGATGAGTTTGTTGAGTCTGTTCCTGTCAGCCGTCGAGATGCTGCTGCCCCAACAGGCCACTTCATAAAAGATGGCTGATGCCACCACGGAGTCAAAGAAGGTCCTCAGGAGAGCTCCCTGCACTCCAAAAGACCTCAGTCTCCTCAGCAGAGAGTCTGCTCTGACCCTTTTTGTAAAGTGCATGTGTGTGATCAGTCCAGTCCAGTTTATTGTTCAAGTGAACACCCAGGTACTTATAAGATCTCACAATCTCAATGTCCGGTGGAAGTCCACCACCAGCTCTTTGGTTTTACCAGAGTTGATCTGGAGGCGGTTCCGCTGGCACCATCCTATGAAGGCCTGGTTCAGTTGCCTGTATTCCCTGTCATCATCGGCGGAAATGAGGCCGACGATTGCAGAGTCGTCAGAGAACTTTTGCAGGTGGCAGTTTGCAGAGTTGTATTTGAAGTCCGAGGTGTAGATGGTGAAGAGGAATGGAGCTAGAACGGTTCCTTGTGGGGCCCCCGTGCTGCAGGACACCAGGTCGGACTCGCACTCCCGTATCCACACATACTGTGGACGGTTGGTGAGGTAGTCCAAGATCCATGCGGTGAGGTGGTGGTCCACTCCGGTCTGCTCCAGCTTGTCCCTCAGAAGCAAAGGCTGGATGGTGTTGAAGGCACTGGAGAAATCAAAAAACATGACTCTCACAGTGTTTCCAGCCTTTTCCAGGTGAGAAAGGCATCTGTGTAGCAGGTAGATAACAGCGTCATCCACCCCGATGCCAGATTGGTAGGCGAACTGAAGTGGGTCCAAAGATGAGCTCACCAGGGGGCGGAGATGTACGAGGCCTGCTTCCAAAATCAGAATTGACGCCGGCTGAATCAGAATTGACGCCGGCTGACCTCGGCTGACCTGTACAAAACCATCGATACCGCTGGCCTGCTTCACTTTATCAAAGCCATGTTTTTTAGAGACTCCTGACCTGTTGTGCTATGACTGGTGAGGGGTGATTTGGGTGTATCTGCATCATTTAAAATAAATAAAAGTGCATTCTTTTCAGGCGAACCTGAACATTTTCAATGTGAGCTGTGTGTTATGTTCATTCAGCATTAACCAATAACATATACACTGATATGTACACATATTAACACAGCCCACAAGTGTTAGTGTTATTATTCAATTGGAATTATTCAAATAGACCTTGTAGTTAGAGAGATAAGTCCCTTTGAGTATGGGTAAACTATTTTCGAGCAGAGGCCTAAAAATAGGGCTAGGTTTAAAGAGGTTTAACCTGTGCCTCTGTAGCAGTTTTGAATGACATTGGCACATTTATTTGTAAAAATACCTATACATTTGTAACAATTAATATTTTAACTTGTTTAGTCTAACACTTAGTCACAATAACCATATTTTCAGTTTGGATGTATGATATAAGTAATATCATAAAATAACACTAACATTGGGTCAAAACAACCCATTGTCTTGGGTGGTTTTCTATGCATAGGTATGTTGACCAGAATACTACTCGAGTAAATGCACTGTACTTAGTTCCATTCCACCACAGCTAACCATTTAATCATCAACTATAACTTGACATAAGTGTCTCATAGTTGCTTTCATTTAATGCATGTTTAAAGTCTACCATCGGTTTTATTTAAAAAATGTGTTTCTTATGACAGAAATTGTGGACTGCCTCCACAATAAACAACTAGGGAAAACTGGATGGCATCTCATGATAGTGATGATAATGTGATCTTAATGGGCTATTCACATTTCATTCACTAATCGAACTGGGACCTTGTGCAATAGAACAAAACAGACACAGAAAATGTTCTATTAGATAAATATTATTGAAGCAAGTTTTCAACATGTCACTCTGTCATCAGAAACTTTTGCAGCTGCAGAACTTCAACACTCTGATGGCGGTGGTGGGGGGGCTGAGCCACAGCTCCATTTCTCGACTAAAGGAGACTCACTCTTATCTGGCTCCAGAGGTTGTGAAGGTAAGTCATTACCAGCCTATGCATATATTTGTATATCCACACAAACATTCAGTACACATGCATTCCTACAACATTTTAAACATACAAATAAGCATACCACTATATACAAGGTCTGGTTATGGTTAAAGGGGATCCAGTGGTAATGTATTTGTAGGAAAACCAGGCTTAAACATGTTTTATTCAAGTTTAGTTTGTTAATTGGTTTTAAATAAGATTAAATCCAATGAGTTGGATAAAAATGGTATAGGGAGTGCTATCAACAAAGCAACAACCTTCTCAGCCGAGTGTTTGAGATAGTCAGCCACAAGTTCACTGAAACCAAAATGCCTTCTTCAAATGGTCACTAGAGGCTTGCTCCAGGCAAGTTTACTATAATGAAGTCAGTTGAAAATCCTCAAACTTTTCTAAAAATACAAATAAATACATAATTAAGAAAACTTACTTTTGACCTATACAACTGCACCCAAACTAAGACCACCAAGGCAGGTCACATGAATTGCCACACCATTCACTTTGTGATTTCATAATTATACAAGCCTCAACATTCCCCACTCCCCTCCCCAGATCTGGAGCGAAATGACTGAGCTGGTCTCTTCCAACAACAACTACTCCTGCTACCGAAAGGCCTTCAATGAATGCCAGGGCTTTAAAATTCCCATCCTGGGTGTGCACCTGAAGGACCTGATCGCAGTGCATGTAGTCTTTCCTGACTGGGTTAATGACAGCAATCAGGTTAACCTAGTGAAGATGCATCAGCTCTACATGACCTTCAATGAGTTGGTTTCATTGCAGAGTGCAGTGGCCCAGGTGGAGCCCAACATGGACCTCATCTACCTGTTAACGGTGAGGGATTACCTCATATATATCGTAATTTGCCAATTACAATCATTTCACTCTGGCCAAATGACGGACTACCTGCCTGTCTGCCTGCATGCACTCTGTCGTGCATTCATTGCTCTTCACCGGCCGCTAGCTTGACAGCTCTGAGTTGTTTACATTCATTATGCTATGCTTACGTTCATAATAATCATTTTGGGGGAGTGGCTTTGGAGGGAGACGTGAATGGTCAGTGTTGCCGACTTGGCGACTTTCTCGCAAGATTTTGCAACTTTTTGAAACTAGTGGCGCTGGACTGGCAACGTATGCAAATAACCCACTAACTGTTACCAGATTGGTATTCAAATGTTGTTCAATCCTGATTGCTGCACAGAAGAACATGAAATCACCTTTTTACAGTTGAACCCCTCCCACTTTAAAACAGTGAGAAGAGCACAGACAAAAGAATACAAAGACATCCCTCAAATTATAACTGTAAGTTTGTGATCATGTACCCCATCATACAAAGGAAGCTGACTTTCAGAGCCCTTAAAGCAAATGACTCACATAATTAAAGTGTTACTGTTACACAAACAGTTTGACAATCTTGTCTCAAACAATCCTACAAAAGTTATCTTGTACAGTTCTTGTGGTCCAGGGACTTGGTTCATATAGACTTCACTCCTAAAACACCCTGGTCATTGTCCATAGTTGATAGCTCCTTTCACATGCCGCGGCACTTAGAGACATACAGCTATTTTACACAATCTGAAAAGCTCATAAAATGGCTAAATTAATGATGTGATCGAGAACCCCAAAGTATGAGGAAAGCATATCCATCTATCAGAAAAAAAGGGTAACTGCTTGTACTAGGCTTGCATTTCTTTGCTAAGTCGAGGTGTGTTGCTTGGCATGGCAAGATGTTGATCCACTTACTCCGGTCGAGTTTCAGTTGTGAATAGTTCTTGAGAGAGGCTTCACACTTTTGGCCCCTTATGCTCATAATCTCTCTCGTGTCAAGAACAGCGTCAGAAAGTTTCTGAATCATGGCGCTGTGGAGGCAGTGTATTTCTGCTTGCTTGCATATTCATGGCAACATGTTGCTTAGCGGGAGTTTTTTGTGTGGAGATGGGCACTGCACAATCCACTCCTCCATAGAAGTTAACCTTGAATGTTTTCATATTGTTACATAGACTGTTTATAAGAAGTACACTTCGTCATCATGACGTCAACCATGGTTTCACCTAGTTTGTGGACTATTGTGTTGAAGCCTTGAGCTCGCCATTTTGGCCATCTTGGTTTTTGGCCGTCCCAATCTTGATTTTTTGCAACCAGAAGTGACACAAGAGGGTGGGGCTTAGTACAACCAAAAGCTGAATTAAAAATGTTAATTGCTCTTGTAAGCTGTGCCTGCGGTGTATCAATGTGTGTGGATGTTAGATAGTCCTGATGGGCAGGTGGCACCTTGCATGGTAGCCATCAGTGTATGAATGGGTGTGAATTGGTGAATGATGACATGTAGTGTTAAAGCGCTTTAAGTGGTCGGAAGACTAGAAAAACACTATACAAGTACAGTCCACGTACGGTTACGATTTACAGAGTTTGTACTTAACTACTAAGCAATCTTGGTTTTCCAAATTGTTCATTTATCAGATCAGATTTAAAATCAGATTCCCACTGGAGCACAGTGTTTTTTTGTGTAGAAGGGGTTATTGTGGTGATATTCAGCTAGAAGTTCAGCTAAATTCAGTTAGGTGGGGTTCCCTGGCTGCAATGACCCCGGCAGAGCAGACCAAACACTGACCAATCAGAGCTGACTGGGCTTTTCGATTGGGGGGCCTTAAAAAGACAGGCGCTAACACAGACTGTTCCAGTGAATAGAGGTGCTGCAGCAATAGCAAAAGCAAAAAATACTTTCTATTGTGGTAATTCAACATTAACGCATGTTCATATTTTCAAGGAGACTCACAAAAATAAAAGTATGAACTGGAAAATGATAAATAGCATCCTATGTCACCTTTAACCTTTTCCTACCGAGAGGGTCCCTTAAGGGTCCCTTAAGGGAAGCTCCTATATGGTTTGATAAAAATAATAAAAAAAAAAAAAAAAAAAAAAAAAAAAAATGATGTTGCATACCACGTGAAACTTCAGAACCTCGGTTAAAAGACTATTGATGCCATTTGTACATGCTCCAAACACAACTCACTCAAAGCCTATTATAATTACTACAGTACCATATTCATATTTCGCCAGGAGTGTGCACACCCACATATCCGGACCTAGCAATCGAAGCTCGATGCTAACAAAGAAACCGAGATTGCAGTAAACATGCCAACAGCACACAGATGAGGGACATATCTGTAACATCTCTCTAAGTCATACTATCACTGAGATATGAGCAAACAGACACCAGCAACACAAATCACATTATCGTTTTTTTATGTCTGGTTGAATTTTCAAAATAAAATTAAAAAAAAAAAAAAAAAAGCCCAAAACTGCTGTATTAGGATGTATTGAACACCATTAGTAATATACAAGTGAAATATGTAGTTTGGTACATGAGAAAATTCAAATGGCACACATGGCACACATGGCACACATAGTGCCCAAATGCACATTTTGGAAACCTCGCCTAAACTCTCTGTACTAAAACCTCTAATTTTGTTCTGCTTCACTTTATCAAAGTCAAACTTTGCAGAGAGTGCACTGCTGACATGTTGTGCTATGATTTGGGAGAGGTGTCAGAAGTGTCAGCTGCCATTATTTCAAAGAAATTATGTCAAAAAGTGCTTTGTCTTCAGGCGAACTTGACACTTTTCAATTTGAGCTGTGTGCCATCTTCCTTTCCTCTTAACCAGTAACATATACACAATATTTACACAATTCATACGAGCAACCCCTTCTTAGTGTTATTACTCCATTGAAATTATTCAAATAGACCATGTAGTTAGAGAGTAAGGCCCCTTTGAGTATGGGTATAGTATTTTCGAGCAGAGGCCTAAAAATGGGGCTAGGTATGAAAAGGTTAAGTAGGACTAATTTGCTATTAATTCAGGGAAAAATAAAAATGGCTGAGCATCTGCTTCAAACTGCTCAGCACCTTGTACTCCAAAAAAAAATCAACTGCTTAGGACATTTTATTTTGAAATTTCAGCAACTAGTGTAACAATACAAAAAAACATAGCGGTGGCTTCTTAATGTGGCAGGGTTCCGTTCTAATGCAAACTCATATGTCAGGCTAGGATACGATAGTTAAAATAGTTTTGTTAGTCGGAAGAAAACGGCCGACGATTTGATTTTACTGAACAGCTGGTGTCACTGATTGTTGCATGGAAACATGGATCAGAGTTAGTCTGGGGGTAGGGTGGCTTAGTATTTAAGCTTACAAACCTGTGTGACTTCTATTAGACTAATCTAAAGAGCAAGATTAAGACGGGTCTAACACTACAGACCAGTCCAACATATCTTTATAACACAGGACCCTGATCTGATTGCTCGGACCAAAACTAATTTAAAGTTGCACTTGAGAAGCCCACTCACTTTCCCTCTTGTATTTTCAGCTTTCTTTAGACCTTTACTACACCGAAGATGAGATTTATGAGCTGTCATTGCAAAGGGAACCACGTAACCCCAAATCATTGGTAAGTTCTAGTTGAAATAGTTTGTATTTTGTCTTGTTCAACACTTTAAATTATACTTATTATTATTATTTTTGACAACTTACAAATATTTGCCCTTTTTTATTACTTTTTTGCTCCTGTGGAACTTTTGGGAGAATTGGGGTGACACAGATAATCTGCTAAATGAAGTCCCGTTTTCGTGTACTGTATCCTTCCTCACAGCCTACCTCTCCAACGACTCCCAACAAGCCCCTGGTCCCACTGGACTGGGCCTCCGGTGTCACCACTAAACCAGACCCTTCTGTGGTCAATAAACACATCAGGAAGGTGGTGGAAGTGAGTGGATGAACCCTTTTCAAATGATGCCCACACAATGCAGACAACAGCTACTCGTTGGACAATGCCGTGTGTATAATGTGTGTATAATGTGTGTATAATGTGTGTATAATGTGTTTCTTGTCATTGTGAAGTCTGTGTTCAGGAATTATGACCATGACCACGATGGCTATATTTCTCAAGAGGACTTTGAGAGCATCGCTGCTAATTTTCCCTTCCTCGACTCCTTCTGCGTTTTGGACAAAGATCAGTGAGTTTAGATATTAACATTTCCGTTCCAAGCTACTTTCTCTCCTGAAGGAAAAAAGCTCAGAAGTGAGTTTATCTTCATCAAGCATTCTGTTCTCAACCACATGCTGATTCTGCACTCTGACGACCATATTCCTTTGTTTTGTGTTGTTATAATAACGTACACCACAAAGTAAGGAGTGCTGTAGTTTGTAGTGTTGCGTACTAGTTTCAATAAACTGGCCGATAATAAGCTACTTTCAAACGAGCTTCCCCAGCGTGGAAAATTAGCAAAGAAGTTGTAAATTGAATTTGCATTGTTGAACTTAATCCTTATAATTTAAAATGTCTTTAATATAGATATTGTTTTGTTTCTTACACATACACTGTGTTCATCAGCAGCCTGCACATTCTCTAAGTACCTATCATGGTTTAAAGGATCCAATTTAAAAAAGAGCAACGTCATCTCCAACACATTCATTGGTTGGCGGCGTTGAGGTTCAGGGTTTCTTTTGGATCTGGTGTAAGATACAGATGGTACTGGTCCTTAGGTGTGACCACAGTTCGAGAACAACTGTGCTGAAGAAGCAAAGTGAGGAAAAATGTAGGGGCGAGCGAGCTCCTTTGCTTTAATTCTGTAATTGCAGTTTAATCTTATGTTATGTTGGTCTGACCTGAAGGGACTGGAACACCTGTAAATGACTATCCTCTCTCTCTCTCTCTGCACATTCTTCTTTCTTTCTTCTACTTTTCCAATTCTCTTTCTCTCAGAGATGGTTTGATCAGCAAGGATGAGATGATAGCATATTTCCTCCGGGCTAACCCACTGCTCCAGAGTAAGATGGGTCCAGGTTTCATCCACAACCTCCAGGAGATGACGTACCTGAAGCCCACCTTCTGTGAACATTGTGCTGGATTTGTGTGTATCTCTTAGATTCTGTCACTGCACTTTTCATGTCTTCTTAAAGCTCCTTATAGCAATGAACGTGTGAAAATATTGCAATTAAACTCGCCAGTCACATTCCAAAAGTGTTGTCAGGCAAGTCAAATGTCAGGTTCAGCCACACACTGCATCTGTTTGCCAGGTTTTATAGTTTTACACACTGTCTCGAGGTCATGTTCTTACACATGCAACAGGCATACACATTGTAAGAGGAAATGTTGTGATGACTCTGCTTTAGGAAGATGTCTCCATGCTTCTATCTAATGTTATTCTTTGTGTTTTTATGAATCCACCTCCACCCTGCTTACGTTTGTGGACCTGCAGCTCTGGGGAATCATCAAGCAGGGCTACAAGTGCAAAGGTATTGTTTCATTGCATTGTTCTGTAAAGACAAAGATCGTATCACTGAGTTAACTGTAACTGGTTATAGTCATATTATGATCTTCAATCCTGAACTGCAGTAAATAAAGAAACCTGCCATCCCCAAAAAGTAACATAAGGTTCATCTTGTCATATATATCCAGTATATTTGCATTATATGCAATATTATAGATTTCCCACGCATGTATTTAGACATGCTCCACATATTTCATGTCACCATGTCACATTTCTTGTGTTAAGTCAATAGGATATTCCATAAGAGATCATTTCAAAATAATAGCCAAGAAAGACATTTATTTCTGTTTTTCTTTACTAGAACAGACTTTCAGTGGCTCAAAAGTCTAAAAACACATGGCTACTGGTTTTGTGATCTGATATACAGACTTTGTGCAAACTATTTAACATAACTCGACTGCATAAATATTGGGCCAGTTAGCGAAAGAACGTCAGTCTGTTGTGGTGGTGATGTGTACATTATATTATGGACTTCTCAGTTTAAAGATGAATGAGAAATAATAAATAACACTTTAAATACTGTGTCCCTGTAGCTTGATGTTAAATGTTAAAGCATAGGCACTTTGAAAAATGAGGGTTAGTTTAACATTTCATCCTGACTAAGAAATCAAAGAACTTAAAATGAATGGTAAACGGTAAATGGACTGTCATCATTCACCCATTCACACCTATTCATACAGTGATTGCAGGAGCTACCATGCAAGGACTGGCGGAGCATCCTTTGATTGAAGGACGACCCGCTCTATTACTGAGCCAAATAACTTCACATTAAACACTAGTGGAATTTAGCTATGCAGATAGATTTAGTTGGATTTTCCCAAGTTTTGGGCCAATTTGGGTGAACTGACCCTTTAAGAACTGTGAAACTGAAAACTTCCAGTGCAGCTGCTGTGATAAGTCAGATTTAGTTGTCGCTGTGTCTATGTGTCTACATTTACTTTGCAGACTGTGGCGTTAACTGTCATAAACAATGCCGGGAGCTGCTGGTCCTGGCCTGTAGGAAGCTAATCCGCTCCACCTCTCTGGGAAATGTTTCTCCAGTTAGACTGACCCACAGCTCACTGCCCAGCAGCCCGGCACTGCCCACGTGTAAAGGTAATTTCCAGCTACAGACATTTATGTATGTTAAATATGAGCTTCTTTAGTCATACTATGATGAACAATTGATTGGTTCATGATTTCCTGGGTTCTCTCCTTTAGATGAGGATGAGGTATTTGAGTTCCCAGCGGTCACATCAGCAGGTCCAGCTGTGGACACTCAGTCCATCACTCTGATGACTGGCTCAGCCCAGAGGATCTCTGTGCGCTTGCAGAGGGCCACCACCAGCCAGGCCACCCAGACTGACCCCCCGTGGCCCGAACACAGCTGGGGGGCCACAGATGGCGGCTCCCACACCTTCCCCAAAATGAAATACAGGACTCACAGAAAAACGTCTAAAAATAAAGGTTGTGCCCGCTGGGAAAACCAGAAGCAGGCAGTTTCTTCACGGTGCAGCATGGACTCTCAGGAGAAGTCAGAGGTCTCAGGGGAGCTTGTACAGAACGGGATTACACACAGAGGGAAGGTAAGGGAATTGGTGACTGTAACATTTTAACAGATGGTGAAATGGAACCTGTGGAGGTGAAAGCTATCTTTTCAAACATGAATGCTATTTACTATGAAAATAGAGTCATTGGCATTTTATGATGAGGACCGTATTTTGTCAAAGAACATCAAACGTGTAATTTTTTCAGGTTGGAAAAAGATACCAGGGCCCTCTATGTGAAGACTTGGAGGGCAGACAGGAATCAACAGCCATGTATTAAAGCCACACAAGTGACAGATCTCTGAGTCTGAAGGCTTATCAGTCACCAAGACACTGCACAGTGGTTTATAATACACAGACATTTTGTCTATTTTGTCTTTAGACCGTGAGCAACCAATTGAAAGGGGGCAGCTGCCTCAGGCGATAGAGCGTTCTTTAACCACAAGGTTGGCGGTTGTGATCTCCGGCTCCTATTATCTTTATGTGGAAAGATCCTTGAGCGAGCCGTTGAGCCCCAAGTTGCTCCTCAGGCACTTTACAGCAGATCATTTTTGTTTTGTTTTTGTCAATTTACAATTCCGTTTAAAATGACACTTACACAGTTGCAACATCAATGTACATGCACAATTGAAAGAACATCAAAGACACCAGAGGTCACAGGACGTATTCCCACTGTGGTCCTTGTATAAGTGTGCGTACCTGCGTGCAGAGATAGTGGATCATGGCATAAGCGGCATATAAAAGCACAAAACACATCAATGTACAAAAGAAATGTCACATTGGGCATTAATGGGCATTATTCTGACAATTCAAAAGCACTAAAACTGGTCCATTCAATGAGCTACCTGCAACCCTGCCTACAAAATTGTCTCTACAGGTGTATTATATCTAACAGCCAGTGTGTTAGCCTTGCCCTTAACATGACTGGGTTTGTACTTGCTATCAGGAACTTTATTCCGATCAAAAGAACTTTTACCCATCTGTGTTAACGGTAGGTCTAATTTACACAATAACCAGAAACAACTTCTTTCATCCATTAGAAAAAGAATTATCCTCATGGTCTATAATGTCCTCCTTTAATCAAGGATTGCCAAAGTCCAAATTAGACAGTAGGTTTGTCAGGCAGGTAACAGGCAAAAGAAAACCACATTAGAACTATGGATGGCAGGGAATGAATGGAATCCCGCCGGTACTGAGAGGTTGATGAGGCAGTACCCAACATGCAGGTGAGCAGTTGGGCGGGGAAGGTGATGAGGAAAGTAGGAACAGGTGTGTAGATGGGTGAGGCAGATGGATGGAAAATGGAAATGAAGGGTCCTGTGGAATATAGCTGGAGAGGAGTAATGTTGTTTGTAGCCTTGTGGCTAAAATGAACTGCCTACGGTTTTGAGATTCAGGGTATTTGATTTCAATTATTGGTTTTGTTAACAGGGTCAGCGCACATTAATAAACATTGCTGTGGAGTTCCCGGGACATCTTCCATGAAGATGTTATGTACATAGACATTATTATTTTACACTATGTTGTCAGACATTCATTTAAACACAATGAAATCAAGAAACCAGGAACAATGAAAGTCATGCAAGAACAATAGTTTCATGAAAACGCCATAATTCCAGATCCCAAAAAAACCATCTTTTCTCTTCCTCTCCAGGACAGCTGACTTGGTCACGATGATGACGACCAGTCCCAGAGGTCCAGAAAGCCCCTAACGGCTGGGACCAGGAAGCTCTTCTCTCTGGGGGATGTGCTGGGCTGCCTGAGGTCCCCCTTCAGTGACCTGGAGTTATCATGTCCTCTCTAGACTTCAGCACAGTGTGGCTGTGTGGAAGAACATAATGTGTGGCCTCAACGTCACAAAGATGAAGCAAAGGAGCTCAGTGGATAATGGACTAACACCCACTGTGGATCCCGTGGAACAACGCCTCCATCATGTGCAGGGTAATTGGCTGGGGATCAGTGCAAAATGACTAAGATGTATCTTAACGTTGGAGTTTGATTCAGGACGTACATACGTAACATCAACACTTGAAGAACTGAGAAAAAACATTTTTTAAACTTCACTAAAGTGTGGAATGAAATTCAGTGGATCAAAGCCAGCCAGTTACTGTCATGTAACATGTTACATGACAAAGTAAGAGCCTGATCTGTGGAAACCCACAGGCAAGTTCTCTACCGTCACTTACCAAGTTGGAATGATTGGAAAATACGTGATGGATATGGAAAAGTGTGTCGATATTTGTGTGGTTTGATGCAAAAAAGGGAAAGTCAAAATGAAAGTGAATATAAAGGGTAACCTTAACCCTTCCAACATATGGAACGTTGAAGCCTGGATTCTGTTAAATTATATTTTTGAGTGTTCATTGCCAATGTTTTTATTTATTCCTACAATACCTGCACTTGACAACTACAGTGTGTTTAAAGGTGCTGAATTCAAAATTCTGAGCATTAATATAACAGCAAACACCTATTTGCTCTGTAAAGATGTGGCTGAGTAGAGTAATGGCCTCTTGAGCAGAGAATGAAGTCGCTCTCCCTGTCTGTGTGTTCTGTGCTTTGTTTACATAGCCTCCTTTCAGTGCATGTTAGTGCATGTGAACGTGCCCCACTGGCTAGCTTACGACCGCTGCTCTGTACTGCTCTCATATGGGTTTTAGAGCTAATAACACCGTCCTGACCGGCGGCGTTGTTGTGGAAGCGTAGCACCGACCCTGCTGCTCCACCTCAGGGAAACGCCCCGTAGCTCCGTCAGCACGTTTACCGTAGTTTGTACTGTAAGTGCTGTTTGCACCGTTAGCCGTGAGCCTTTCGGCTCAGGCGTCGCCATGTTGAGAATCGTTGAGATGCAATCAAAATGCTCCCAATCTGGTGTTTTGCACCTTTAACTTTCCCGTTGTCTTAAGAGTCAACAATGACTACATTAGGGTGCATGAGTTTCACTGCAGAGATAACTGCCCGGGTGACGGTTTTTCTCAGTATGATATCTTTGGATTTCCTGGCCTGATCCGAGCATTAGTAAAAAGTGAATCACTGTGCTTTATATTCATACAAAATATGTACATCATCAGCTATGGGAGATTTCAAAGGCTCAGAAAAGAGGAAAATCTAAGAAATGAAGTCAAATACAACACCCATTGTTGACTGTATTGTGTCGTTCGTGTATTGTAGCTGAATGTATTTTTAATAGTAGTGCCTCTCCAGCCAGCTGGCCCAAAGGAAACTGTTTGAATGGGACTGCTCCTGTCAGCGACGATAAGCTCTGCCTAATGCTCGCACCCCCGAGCTGTGATTGGACAGTTCATTGTTTTTCATTTTGGCACGAATGATGCGTTTCAATCTCAAAAAAGTCCTCCTCGTGGAAGTTAATGATGGTGCTTTGCATTTACTATTGGCAGGTTTAAGCTGCTCTCTGCACTGACATGTAATACACCTCTTCAGTTTGCTTTCTGTGTTGTGATTTGATTTTAATGTGGCATTGAAAAAAGCAACTCATTCAGTTATTAAAAAGAAAAAAAGCTCACAATTTTTTTAACAAAAGTTTTTCATTTAATTATGAAAGTGTTTTACTTTGTAATTCAACTTTAATTTTAAATCTTCAACAATCAGGGTACAAAGATCACCTGTAGGTCTCTTTTGACATCGCATAATAAAATATATAAAATGTATTATATTAAATATAAAATAATACCATATATGAAAATATAATTGATACACTATTAAACATAGTAAAGAATGAAATAATAAGGCCCCTAATGAAGCCCCTGCCTGCAGACTTGCATATGTTCTGTCATGTGTTAAGGAAATAAATACACAGCCATGGTGCTCATGCTTCCTAAAATAATGTTTCCAAAATAATCATAGCAATAATAATATGTCACAATAATTACAATATACAAAAAAAAACAAGTTCAGGTTGATTTTTTAAACTTTTGTGCAAGTTAGGGTACAGAACATGAAGACATCAGGAAGGTTTGTTAAAGGAAGGTTAAAGCCGGTGGTGACGGTCCGTGAAAAGGCAGCGTTGGTGAACTTCAGCCTCAGTCGAACATGTTTCATGTCCGTCCACCGCCCCGACCCCCCCGACACCCCCGACCCCCACACCTTCACTCCCCATCTCACTACACTGAGGACACACCCCTCCTTGCATTACTACAGACCTCTGTTTGGAGTGACTGTTAACATTTCATGTTAGAAAGTCAATGAAATGATTACAAACACACAAAGCAACCCCAAACATGACACGACATGAGAGTGTTATGGGGGTAAAATACTGTCACACTTTGAATGATGTCATAGTGAAATGAAAGTATCTGTCATATATATTAGCAAAAGATAACTACTTCATCCGATAATTACTTAGTACAATTATGGTTTCAAATATGTTTCACAATTATTATTATTATTAATAGTAGTACTAGTAGTACTAGGAGGAGTATGTCATAATTACTTATTGATTTATGAACAATATGAGCCAGAACAAGGAAATCAAATAGGAAATACATTGTTAAAGGAACCTTACATTTCTTTTATTAATTATTCACAATATTTCATACATACTGTCAGTGATTAGACTCTTGCTGTTGGTAAAGAAATGCATTAAAGTGAGAATCATGACGTATAAAAAAAAAGATTAATTTAGTTTTTGTCAGATTTGAATGTTGAAGGTACAGTAAGGTGTTGCTTTACAACACAGCGGTGGTGATAGACGTACGAGCAGAGGTTGACTCAGGCAGTAACCTTGAGATGCACAGTTAACAGAGAGTCAGTTGAATCTGACATGAAGAGAACTTCAGCAGCAGATGGGTCTGACATGGAAAGAGGTGACAGCAGGTGGAAGATCTCAGCAGAAACAGTTAGTTCTTGTTAAATATCTCATGTAATCAGAGCTTTCAGTGGGGAAGGACAAGTTATGGATTCATTTAAAAGTAAGTACTGTTTATAACTTGAACCTAGACGGAACAATGATATGTCTGACATTCCCAGATGCTACCATGCAAGGTGCCACCTGCCCTTTAGGACCCTAACTAATCATTCATTCCCATTCGTACACCGCAGGCGCAGCTTGCGCAGCTTAAGTGCCTTGCCCAAGGACACATCGACATGGACTAGCGGAGCCGGGGATCGAAACGCCGATCTGGTGATTAAAGGATGACCCTGCTCTTCCACTGAGGCACAGCCGCCTGCACTTGTACTGTAGCGTTGCAATTAAAAGCCCCCAGTGTGAGCACTTCTGTTGTTATGGTGCTGGTCTTAATGAGTTTTCCAAAGAGCTCTATCCAAAGGGACAATACATGGATGTAAAGAGAAGAGTGGTCGGTGCATTTAAAAACAGTGTGGTGGCCATGTACTCGTTGTTAGTGAGTTCTTCTTGGTTGTGGTTACAGTGATATTGTACTGTATACCCTGTTTGATTAAAAGTGCCACTCCACCCCCATGGCCTGCTGGTTGTTCTCTTCTTAAAATATTAAAACCGGTTTCTTCATTGAGGCCACTGTGTCCTGTTTTTTAAACAAAATGAGTGTTTCCTTATTTATCTGATGTTATCTGTTAGCAATCCAACAGCCTGCTAGCAGGCCCAGCCAAAAAACATCTTTCAGAGGCTGTAGTAGCTCCGTGTTATAGCTAGAAGATACTGGTTTTAAAAGAAAATAGTAAACTTAAGGAATCGGTTGGTACCAACCATGTCATTCTAGCTAATTAACGAGCTAATTAACGCTCTGAAGTTTGGTGAGAGAAAAACTGTCATTGCGCTTTCCGAGGGGGTCCCTTGATCTCCAACCTCAAGATGTGTGAATGAAAACAGGCGTATGGGTCACAAGTCTCCCTTTTACAGACATGCACACGCTATGCTAATCCCCTGCAGTTTGGGGGGGAAAAAACATGGTATTTTTTGCATGCAGTATAAATGTGATATCTTTGCCTTTTTCTAAAATAATGTATTTGAATGTTTCTGCATACTGGGGTCCCTAAACAGTCTTGAAATTCGACTGGAAAGCTGACACTCGTTTGATCCCAATTGTATTAATGCGTGATGATAGCGACGATCCCGCTAGTCCATGTCGATGTGTCCTTGGGTAAGACACTAAACCCCAAATTGCTCCCGTGGGCTGTGTGTGAATGATGCCATGTAGTGTTAAAGTGCTTTCAGTGGTCGGGAGACTAGAAAAGCATCCACAAACTAGACGACTAATCAAACGAGTCTTGACTAGAGGAATTTGACACACACTGCTGAGCTTCATATCAAATTAATCTTCAGGTTCCAAGCTTTCAGGCTGTTTTATGGCCAGGGGCTTCTCGGTGCTATGGTGGTGAGGGCGAGGTAGGTGGGGCCATTTCTGGAGATGGAGGGGTGAGTGCAGCCGCAGTTAGCACATTCGTCTTGAGTCAGTGATGCATCGTTTGTGATGAGACGTGAGAGTTCTTGCATTACATGCGTGGTTGAAAGGATGGCAGTTAACACTGTTGGGTTTATGGGATTTATCAATTGCGTATTGGGAGAAGTTTATAATAAATTTCATTTGTATAGCGTTTTAAAAAAAAAAAAAAAAAAAAAAAAAAAAAAAAAAAAAAAAAAAAAAAAAAAAGGTACTCAAGGCACTTTACATGGTCAAAAATAAAAGCAATTACAATATAAACTAAAGAGGTGACATAACGGTAAGGAACACAACATAACTAGCTCATCCTTTCCTCGTCGGTGATGTCATTCGTCAACTTTTTGTTGGGCATTCAGCTCCTGCTCGCTTGCAGCAGACGAGTCAGTTTGTCGTTTGTAGCTCCTCGACATGTTTTTTAATTTTTCATGGATGGGACAGTGTGACGCCAGATGCACGTTTGCCACCCAGAGGTGAGCGGCAGGTTTGAGTTCCACATAAGGTGACACCACTCTGTTTGGTTGTGTTGCAACTTATGTGGCATCAATTGAGAGTAGAACCACAGGCCTCTTCTTGTGCCTAGTTTACAGACAATGCAAGTCTGGTACAGACAGACGCAGTTGGCTTTGGAAGCGCAGTTTAAGTGGCAGGCAGGCGTCTGATGACCCAGAGTAAATAAAAGCTCCCGTCTGGGTGTCTTCCTCTGCCATCACATGCATCAAGTCTTGCACTATGCTAATTCCACAACTCCTGAGGGACTTGACTTTCTCCTGCACTGCTGCTGCACCATCATTTTGGATGTCCAATATATTTTACTGAAAGACTTATTTACATGAAAGAACTCAAAGACCATTTCCAAATCCATTATTGCATCAAGATAACTTTATAAAAAAAATTCAAAATTAACAAAGCGTTTGCAAAAAAACAGTACCACAGAAGGTAAACGGTCAAAAGTGTTGACGTTACAATGTGACTAAGATGCCAGCTGAACAGACACTAATCAAGCATCTTAAGAAGCATTCATTCATTCAGAATGCATTGAACTCCGCCCTCAGAGGGTGATGTGTTGGCTAGCTACCTGATTTCCCTTGATCTATTTAAAATTTCATTGCTCAAACATAAAACAATTGAATCTAACTGAAGCAGTAGTACAAACGCCATAAAAGTACCATACATTGCCAA
Organism: Leptoclinus maculatus; assembly: GCA_032191485.1. Taxonomy (NCBI): domain Eukaryota; kingdom Metazoa; phylum Chordata; class Actinopteri; order Perciformes; family Stichaeidae; genus Leptoclinus; species Leptoclinus maculatus. The sequence continues at coordinate 98,711 of JAVDOI010000022.1, read as the reverse complement.
AAATACACAAACGTTACCAGTGCAACTGCAAGCATCCGTGTACGTGTCCAGTGTCGCCCAGTAAGCTACAACACAGGCTGAAATATCTGTGAATCCCCATCGAGCCTGATGGCTCCACGTCTCAATGAACAGAGCGTTTACAAAAGGCAAAGTTAGTCTTTAGCATAGAACTAAACAGGGTTTTAAAAAGACAGGCAGATAGAACTCATGTATAAAAAAACAAACTAACTCATTCTTTGGCTTCTGAGCAGCGGCTGGTAACTGCTGACGGGACTGAATCCCCACACAGAAAACAACATCTGTGGGCCTACCGATGTCTGGCTGCACTATAATTTCCCTGGGATGCAGTCATTCACCAGTCCATGCTTACATCAATCTAATATTCACACAGCCGTATTACTCTCTGGTACATTTACATCATGTCGTCGTCGTCGTCGTCGTCTCCTCCTCCGTACATGTCGGCCAGTTTCTTGAAGCGGGATCCCCATTCATTGAGGCAGTTGTAGTCCTGGTCTCCGCTGCAAGACGAGTTCAGAGAGGAGAGGCTTCCTGCGTCAGAGCCGCCTCCTTCATAGTCGAACACCAGCAGGGAGTCGTAAGGGGGTGCGGTCGGGTCGTTGTCGGCTGCCTTCAGGTTCTAAGAGAGGCGCAGAGGATACACGGTCTCATTAAACCGAACGCCATTATTTTATATACAGTGGAATCAGAAGTCAGGAAAGATGGAGAGGATGATGCAACAAGTATCAAACATTAAAACATCATGACAAATTAACTATAATCAACTGGGACACCAAAAGGAGCCTCATCGGGTTTGAATTAAAGCCTTTTACAGCTCGTGTTGACTAACAATCTATATAAGAGGATGAAAATGCTCTTTGAAATTGGAATAGTGCGTGTGGCAACATGGGACCGTTTGATTTCAAACATACATGTGCTTTAAAAACACTCATTTAAAAGCAGTGAGAAATCAACTATTTTAACCACTTTGATTTGAATACGTTTGCATGAGCTCGTGTTTGTTTGACTCACGTCATCGATGAAGTTGCCGATTTCCTCCGGGTTGGCGGGCCGAGGCCGGTACAGAGGAGCCGGCATGAAGTTTGGCATCACGTCATTTCTGAACACCTCGGGCCGGTTGTCAAGACCACGGTGGAGAACACCCAGATCGTAGTCCTGATGGTAAACACGTAGGGGTTCACACAAAGACACTGCACGTTTCAACTAAAACATCTGTTGGTGCGTTCATCGAATGAAAGCAAACCATGTTTCTGTTGATGTTTTTAAAGAATGTACATAATGTAGGTGTGTGACACTGCAGCCAGGCTGCTTCCGTCTGTACCTTTAACTCAAGATCATTGTCTTCAACATTGTAGATAAGCAAATGTATACATTATAATAACAGTCAATGTGAATACTGACTGACATGTCCCTCCAGCTTTTCCAGTCAGAACCGCCTTCATTATTTTGGTATGATGTGCACCTGATTGAGCCTCGTCATTAAGCATTCAGTCCAAATCGCCCGTCCTCATTTACCTGATCGTCCTCCCCGCCTCCCTCTTCATCATAGTAGTAGATGTTGTCTCTGATGTCGTCGTCTTGCAGTAGCGGTACCTTCTGCTCTCCTCTCCTCCGTCTCGCGAAAAGCAGCAGCAGCAACACGAGCACTAAACATACAGAGCACGAAAGGTTAATACGACACAGCCGTGACTCACCACGAGTCCAACCATTTCATACAGAGCAAAGGAAGCTCAGCTGAAGCGCTGAGAGTTGGACCACTCAATGTCTTACAGGGTTCCAACTGTAGACTTCTCTTTCATGTCTAAAGTCCCTGGAAGTATCATCTGCTACTTACATCTATAACTAAATATCAGACTTACTGAGCAGCAACAGGACGCCTCCCAGTATTCCCAGGATTACAGGCAGTTCAGTGCCACCTGCCACACGCCCTTTGCAGATCACTTCTTCCCCGGTGCAGTCACAGACTGTGGCCTGGACGGTGCTGTCCTGCGCCTCGCCGTGGTTGTCTGAAACCCTGAGGACCACAGTGTACTCTCCACTTTCTAGCACAGTGGCTAAATTCAGGATGATGCCGGTTCCTGAAACAGAGAGGAAAATTGACTTTATAGCCACGGCCCAGTCGAGTTTCTCATTTTGTCTTATATGGAAATGTGTTGCATGAGGGGCTCCTTTCAATGAGTTCTCCTCTTCAGACACTGATTACTCCCATGCTCTGTAACACTTTCTAAACTTATACCTCAACTGAAGCATCTCTGACTGAGTAACTGCCTTGGAAGCACTACCTGTTACATGAACTTTGATCTTTTTGGCGACGGCTGATCTGAGGACAATTTTCAGCTCCTTAAACAGTTAAAATATGTTTTACTTTTCTTGATTTAATTAGGTTTTTTCCTCCTGGTAATGGCTATTTGATTGGATGGTTACAAGTTTGTGTCTCACCATGTGTAAAGAACCCTTGTATTTATTGTGTATTAATAGTGTACATACTGGATGCGTTCATCCTAGCGGTCCAGTTAGTCTTCGATATGCCCTGTAATGAGACGCTGTATGGAGCGCCAAAGCCCGGTCCATCTTTATCCGTTACCGACAGCAGCTGAGGAGCAGATTCCTTGTGACACACCTGAGGAAACACAATGAGAGAAAGACCGTCTTTATTTGCTCACGTTACTGCAAAACTAATCTTGTGAGATCGTGACAATGTGTATTAGTTTTCATTAAGAAGTACAAATGACAAGGACAAACAAGGTTCCCCCCTCCTCCCACAACCTTTCAAATAACACAACACATTACACTAACAAGAGAAGAACAGGTGACAAACCCACAGTGGGTTTTTTTTACTTTTCGTTTCTCCAACAGCAGCAACACAGTAGTCCCAAAATAAATAAATGTAAAAATGAGGTTCAAAATGTAAATCTCAGGTACCAGAGGGACCTCTATAGGGATGATTGATACAAGGTCCCTTTACATTCATTACACTTAGTACATACATCGCCAAAATGGTGCGATTGTACTGGTGTTATTTCTACATGCACAAGTTAATTATATTGCAATATTTTCAGACGAGTATTAAGAGATCATTTCTGTGCATCTTCACAAACCAACGGGATGTTCCGATGCGACAATGTTATTTCTAGTGCTGGGCAACGATCACAAGTTTTAAATCGCATGATTTTTTTGCGATTAATCGCAATGTTAATGCGCAAAATTCAATAATGAATTAAAAAGTAGTGTATTGCGCACTTTTATTTTAAAAGTACTGCTATATGAACAAAAGTGCAATAACATTTGGTTTGCAAACACTTTAAACACATCAGGTGCTTTTTAACAGCAGTATTCCCTTTACACAGTAACAGTTATATTTATTGTATATTATATATATATTTTATGAAAGCAATGCGTGTTGAAATAATATTCTATGAATAATTTAAGCCACTATAATTGAATGGAAAATCTTCCCCAGACTGGACTGCTTAGTACGTGTTGTGGAAGTCCCAGATATCAGGAAACTAAACGCCGTCTTGTCTGGTTCATAACAGTCCGGAGGAGCTCCGCGGATTTCATCGAGCTGTATTCACTGTGTCTAGTGTGAAGAATTTAAGTATTAAAAATAGTATTAGTATGATTATTAGCACCTCTAGTGGTGAATAGAAGGGTCACAATAATAAGAATGTCACAATATGTTAAAGGATCACAAAATAGGTTAAAGATTCACAATATAGTTATTTATGGAATGTATTCTATGTTTACAGGAGGGTTACTGATAGAGGATATTATACGTTACAGTATATTGACACATAGAATGTATTAAGCCATAAAAGCATAGTCACTGTAGGTATTAAACACTGTAGAGAATAAGTCTTATAGGGACATCTGGAGTGAGGCGTGGAGCAGAGAGGTGCAGCAGCGAGACCATACAAGGAGAGCAGAGACGACCACATCAAAGGACAATGCAGCAGGAAGGGTGGCCGAGCCTGGCCCTAAAGAGGGGGATGGATATTCGGCCATGAGGCGCTCAGAGGGAGTCGTGCCATAAAGTATCGATTAGGGGAGGAACCAAGATGACCACGGGCCAAGCACCGATTGGCTCAGACAATGTTTTCAGCGTTTCTGTGACAGTTGGAACACTTTCCTTCTTTTCAGCACTATATAAGCCTTTGTTTTAGAGAGCAGTAGCCAGATCATATCATGCCTTGCTTTTTTCAGAACCTGCTTCAATGGAGACCTGCGAGAGTGTGTGTGATCTCTGTTCTCGAGAGCATTTACTATCGATAGTTAATTTAGTTTGCATTTGTTATTAAATACCTGTTTTACTTTTAAACCGAATCCAGTAACTTTTTGGGTGCGCCTGCGCAGTAAATAGAGAAGGCACCCAGCCAAGCGGCCTCCCCTCCATTCAGGAAAAGTGAAGCCTCAACACTAGCAAGCCACACGTCGGCTATTTACTACAGCTATATGAACACAAAATAAACAGATTTTGCTGCGATTTAACTGCAATAAACCGACAAAAAGGAACCCCGAAATAACTACGTAATGATGCCGATTAGTAAAAAGTCTGAATTCATGTTTAGTTAGTTCTCTCCACAAGGACGACAAGCATATAACTTTTAAAATGTTTGTTTTCTGAATGGAGTCTGGAACGATCGGTGCTATGCTAAGCTAACATTGTAGCAGCTCCATCAACACTCAACATAACGTCACACAGGCGTAACTACGGCAGCATCTATTCATTGTTTGTACCATATGGTTTACACACAAACATTTATACACATAGTTTGGTCCGCTCTCCACTAATATGAGGTATCGTAGAGCTCTGGGTGAACACAGACGGATACAGGATTCGTTTCCTGATTCAACGCCAGTGATGAGAGGACAGGAGGAGCATCTCAACGCTGATAGGCTATCGCGCCGCAGCGCCCACCCAAAATGCTCTCATTGGTTGAGACGCGTGATGACGCCCATCCCAAGCCAATCCTGATCAACATCCCGCCTCCTGTGACCCACGGTCTGTCTGTCTGTCTGTGTATTCAGAGCCAGTGAGCAACGGACTTTCAAAATAATAATATTTTTTTAAAAACTGCGTTAACGCGCGATAAAATAATTGTCGGCGTTAATGAATTAATGCGTTAACGCGATAACTTGCCCAGCACTAGTTATTTCCTTATTAAAGTCCTTCCTCCATGCTTCTAATGTTCCCTCTGAGGACACTTGGGAACCAGAAATTAAGAAATCATAGAAAGAAGAAATCAAGCCTTTGCAAACATTTAAAAAAAACATTTTCTTGATAGGATGAATTTTTCCTTCATCTATTGAAACAGAAGCTTACCCTCTTTGTGTACATCACCAATTTTCCTCAGTCCCCTCTCTGTCCATATATAGCCCCCCCCGCTCTTCAAACCCAGCATTGCCTAAATCACACCCATCACAGATTCCAAGTTCTGCACCCAAAACATGTGAATTCAAATCTCATCTGCATTAAAAATTGTTCTGGGAACGGAGACGCACCTTGATTGAACGTTCCTCAATGGTGGGTGCATTGTCATTGACATCTTCAAGCTGGATTATTAGTGTACCAGTTCCTGTGGCTGGGACATCATCTGGTGAGGTGGCAGACACACACATCAGGAGAACAACTCAATTCTAGGGAAGCTAAAACGTCACAGTGAGATAACGTCCATATTTAGTTTGGCCCCTAAAGCAGTGCAGAAAACCAGATGAGCATACAAGTCTTGCCTCCTACCTACCATTGTCATATGCACCAATGAGTACTGTGTATTTGTTGTCCTTGACGAAGAGGGCCTCTCTATCCATGAGCTTTCTTACTTTAATCAGGCCCATGTCAGACACATTCAGCCATCCGGCAGGGTCTCGAATTATTCTATACCTGGATATAAACAAGAAAAACACAGACAGTTAATGCTATGCAAGCGAGCGGATAACCACCAACATGCTTCATGACGGGGCATTCACAGACCGGATCACCATAAAAACATTCAGTTGATATTTGCCATATACTGTTCTTTGAGTTTTGCTTGGACATCGTGTCAATTTAAGCCTGAGACATTTTAGATTTGACTTTTTATTTGGCTAAATGCTCATTAAGCCAAACTTACAATAAACTGAAAAACGGGAACATTTAGGTTAATTCTAATATGTTGGAGCAAACCAAATGACACAAAAACTTTGGAAGACAATAGTTAACATGTAGTAAATGCTGTCTGCACTTAAATAGTATACAGTGAAATTAAAGATGAATTGAATACAGTCACCAAATGCTTTCTCTTTGTTGCCCCCAGAGGTCAGAGAATTGACACCTAAAGCTTGTTTTTTCTTATTTTAGTTTTCTCTGGCAGTGATAAATAACCTTGTGTTTAAATACTTGTTGAAAATAACAAAGATCAGAGTTTGAGCTTACATGACTTTCTGTTTGCGTGCAGTGTCTGGGTCAGACGCAGTGTACTGCGCCACATCACCGCCCAGTGCAAGGTTCTCCGGTTTCGACACATGTTTTTCTATTGGATCAAAGATCGGAGCTTCATTGACGTCCAGCACACTCACCACCACTGTGGCAGTGGCAGTGAGCAATGGAGTAGCAAAAGGAACCTCGTTCTCCACTGCAACCAACAGAGTGTGCTTGGTGCTCCTCTCAAAGTCAAGACCCTGATTGGATGGAAGGAAAAGCAGCGCAGCACAATTCAGACAAATGTCTCACAACTCATAGTGCTGTACCACTTGCACTCAAATTCCCTCAATACACAACAGTGATTGTTATCTAATAAACTGACAAAAGGTTGCTTAAATACTATCTATAGAACAAACATTTAATGACAGATATCTCATAACTTTAATATTGCGACTGAGAATTCTTCGTATGTTTCCTACCTTGGCAGTAGAAATGATTCCTTCATGTTTGTTACTTCCTGTTTTCACAGTGAAAAGTCCTCCGGGATCACCATCGACAATCGTGAACTTGGCGTTCCAGGCTGGGGAAAGTGGCTCGTCGCCATCTGTGACTAACATCTTAATGACATAAGCGTCCACGGTATTTTCTTTAACAGATGCCTCATACTGGGAAAATGGAACAAGGGAGTTAAAAAGAGAAAAACAGTGAAGATTAGAAAAAAGGATGGCGTTGCTTGTAAAACAAGTATTTTTTTAACCGTGGCCTTCATTTCATAATCTGCATCATCATGCAGTTTAGTTCATGACTCTCCAGCTATGAGATTCTCTGTTTACTATAGTTCACTTACCATGAACTAGCAAGCTCATACATGGTCAACTTTAAACTAGACTACTAAAAGAAAAAAAAATGAAGCATGGCAAAAACTCCCAAGCTTGACAGATCTGCGGTGCCTAGTTATGGTTGCTGAGCTAGGATTGTGTAGACCTGCTCATCTGGGGAGGCGTTTAGTGAATCATGTTGTACTTACGGAAGGCTGAGTGAAGGCCGGAGCGTTGTCGTTGCTATCTGTGACAGTGAGGATTACTTTGGCTTCATTAGTCAACCCTTCTCCCACCATGTCTGCTGCTTGAACCACTAGAGTGTACTTTGGATTTTTCTGAAACACAAATGAGTTGAACTCACCAACTGGAAGGCTTAAACATTTTTGACGTAATTTTACAGACTATATAAACTTTCACACAGTTTCTATGATCAGCTCAATCGGTAGTTTCATACTAATAAACTACTTCCTATGTAAACAAACCACTTTCTCAGTCGGCCCGCACCAGAGCTAGCATGAAAGACAGACGGGTGAAATAGGTTTTTAGAAGGCTCACCTCTCGGTCTAGCCCGCCGGCATTGACTCGGATGGTTCCAGTGACTGGGTTGATGACAAACAGATCGGTGGGCAAATCTGGATCCTGGCTCAAAATACGGTAGCGAATATCTGAGTTGTCAGTATTTGCCTCGTCAAGATCTTTGGCCATAACGTTAATCACCTCGTAACCTGGAGAGAGGGACGTCAGAGGTGAAAGTTAAGTATGTGATATTCTTGGTAGGACCGGGGCTTAGAATTTTGGCTTCTAACGATTATGAAATCAAGATAAAACGATTATTGTGCCACTTTTCAGCCAGACCAGAGGCTGTGGACTCGATGGAACCTCTCTCCCTACAGGAAAGGACTCACGCTCCCAGCGCAACGTCTAGATGCATTTTCTTTCTAGATGCATGATGTATCCAAAGTCAATGAGTAATCGTTGATGTTTCCCATAAACAAGCAGCGCACTTCATCAAAAACGAGATTTACAGAATGAAGCTGGGTACGATAGTTTTTTCAAACCCAACATTACACCTGGTAATGGTTGTGGTCAGTCAGTGACGTCAATTAGTCACTAATTAATAGTCTTGTCATAACCCATATAGTTAACTAAAATTGGAGTTGGAGCAGGTCCTTGATTTAACTCCATCAAAGCTTTAGGTCAAACAGTAGAAGTTCAAATCTGCCCTTTTGTCTTGTGATAACGAAAAATACCGTTTAACATAAACAGACTTCTTCAGGGCTAAAGGAGATCCACTGCCAGTACCTTTTGGCGAGGCCTCAGCAACTTCTCCCAGGAAGGTGTCTTGATCAAAAGTTGGTTTGTTGTCATTCTGGTCAATTACTTTCACTATGATGTCCATAGGCGCCTCGGCAGTTCCTGCACCTTCTGCCACAGCATGTGCTTTAAACTGCATGAGACAAACATTGGAATTATAAAACGGTATACTCAATAATAATAATAATAGCAATTAAACATCTGCCTGATCATGAAACGTGAACAGAGTGTATAAAACTAACATCAGAGAGGGTGCTTACCATGTACACGGCGGTTTGTTCTCTGTCCAGCGGTTGTGTGAGATACAGATTACCAGAGTCTCTGGTCATGGTGAAAAGGTCAATGGGAGGCTCACTGGCTCCTGGACCAGTGATGCTGTAGAAGATCTTCTGTACTTTATCCTCATTAGAGCGGATCTGGAAAACACACACCAGGCCGGAGTTATACCACTCTCACCGTTATATTAGCTACAATATCGTGTACGGCAGAGGTCTTTGAGTTAATCTGCATTTACCTTTCTGAGGTATAGAAACAGAGAGCGGTTAATATTCTACATGGCTAACAGCTGATTCATTATTTCAGCCATAGTGCACCTCAGAACATCTATGCATTTTCATTATAATGTCCCCCCCGATAACAGGATGATTACACTTTAAAAATATAAAGAATAAACTTTGTCTCAAGAAAACAAGGTCATTAACTTATTATCACCAGTTAAGGAAAAATGTAAACTATGGCTATATTTAGGAGGAGTGGGGAGAGATGCACACATGAGAATGGAACGCTATATTTGAATGTACTGTAAATAGAAATAAAAAGCAGAGCTCAATGACTGCAGCGGGAACCTTGGCAGAAACAAATAATCAAAATACAGTTCAGTATCAAATTCTCAGGAAGAAGGGGCTTCCTCTTACTTGAGCTACTAGTATGGGGTAGGGTCCTCTCTTATTCTCAGAAACTTTTAGTTCAGGAATAACCCAGTCTCTCTTCCTCCGTATCAGCCCTTCACCAGTCTTGGGAAAATTCAGAATGGGCACCTGGAAGAAGAAAACGCACATTTGTAGCCAGTTAGTGTGACAGACACAAGACATTGGACTCTTATCGCTGCAGCTCAGTGCTACATACCGTGTTAAACTCCGAATACATACACTAACACGTACTACTCTTAATAAATATTCAAAATTAGACTATTCTAATGGTAAAAAACATTGACATAATGCGCTAAAATTTATGTACAAATAGTTTGAACATGTGTTTTTTTTTAGAACACATATTTGGCTAATTTTGACAGTTACATTAAGTTAGTACAGATCCCACAGCATTGCTATGAAAAAGTCTTCTGCTGAACAGAATTGAACCGGTGAGCCTTCAGCCACAAAGGGGCAGTGTTCTATAGAGCATGCAGAGCCTTTTCCCTGTCAAACCTGCCTCCAACCATGTCAATTGTTCCAGACCCTTGATGAACACCAATTTGATGCATGTGGCACTTGCAAAACATATTTTACATCAAATACATTGTTCGAATGAGCGTCATTTAGAAACACACATTTGCAAGTGTCTCTAATCCTACAGTACCTCTGTGTTATTAGCAGAGTCCACGTCAGTGTGGTGGTGCTGGTGCTTGTGGTGTTTGCGTTCTCCATTGTGATGCTCGACATTAGGGTGGTGGCTCCCATGGCGATGCTCGACATTAGGGTGGTGGTTCCCATGGCGATGCTCGACATTAGGGTGGTGGTTCCCATGGTGATGCTCGACATTAAGGTGGTGGTTCCCATGGTGATGCCCATGGTGCACTACCCGGACAGGAACACTCATTTTGTGACCTTGCGAGTCCCAGGAGTGGATAAAGAATTCCTGGTGTCCATGAATATCAGCTGGTCTTTTTACCTGGAGGGAAAAAAACACCCATTAGCAAAGGTCAACCTGCTGTTAGCAGATTTGGATTCAAGCAAGCTCTCAACATGACAACATCAAACTTCTAAAAATCCAAAAGTGTTGAACGTAGTTTGACAACAAAGAACAACAACAAGTGTTGTTGCCGTTCAACTGAATCTGTGCTGCATTGAGGTGGGTCCAAGTTACACATGTAGGGGTCACTCAGAGATACTGCCGTCTTGAAACTTACATTGGTTCTATTGTCATACTTCTTCTAAGTTGAGTCAAGGTTGTATTTTGTTATTGTTTCTGAGATAAACCACCTGAAGTGTTGCTGAGAATTCATATTTTCACACAATAGTTACTCAAATCCCCTAATCATGGGATGTGCAAGGAGTTCGGAGAGGTGAGCATTAGAATGTTACAATAGTCTGTTGAACTCTACTGACCTTCAATGTGCCATCTGTCTGTACTTTGAAATGGCTGTTATCGCTGCTGAAAAGAAATTTTGCGCGGCCTGTGCAGTCAGAGAAGCCCACTGGAATTTGAAAGAAGAAATAGTTATCCACTACAAATGCAGAACACACAGAGAAAACAAAGAACAAGCTGGCTGAACCAGCATATGATGTGTTCTGGCTAATAAAGAACACTGCTATTATTATAATTGGTCATATTTTTTTACTATTACAGCTTTTATTGTCATTCTATTATATCCACTTCTGCTGGTTTTTTTTGTAGTAGTAGTAATCCTTTTTCTATTATTATTGGGCCTAACATTACTGCTATTACTACTCTCATTGTATGCATCATTTCTGTCATATGGATTGTTCATTCTGTACACATGACATCTATCACTTCTGACCATCCTGATAGAGGGATCCCTCCTCGGTGGCTGTCCCTGATGTTTCTTCTGGGGGATTTTTCCTTATCAAGCCACCGGAGGTGATTTTTTGATGAGTTAAATTCAGCTATACAAATAAAATAGAATTGAATAACACATCTGTGTTGAGATTGGCAGGAGAGTGAGTTAACGTTAGCAGCCTTTGGGCAGCACAGCCCTGCTGATTCAGTAAAACAATTATAGCATTATGTGTTGTAGCAAATGTAATCTTAGACATTTTTATTTTTGACCAAAATCTGAATAATTAAAAAAAAAAAGTTTTGCAAACAAATAAAAAGCGTACACACTTAAGTTTTCAATCTAATCCATAAACCTGATCCAGTGGTTGTACAATGGTGATAAGATTGATGCTTCCTTTACAATCTTTGGCAGGGTACAGACAGCGGCCTGTAGAGTGCACACCAACCTGACAGCCAAGTGTTGTTTTGGCCTGCCATCAACTTACTCACAGAATTTGCATTAATGCGTGAGAGCTGGTAGGACCTGCAGCTGGTAACATTACGGCCAGAGCTTAGTAACTTTTATCAATTCATCACTCTCGTATGCAGTGAATTATTTGTGCTGTGGTGAAGGAGCGCAGCAGGGCAACACTAGCAGGCTGAGATGGACAAAACACAGCAGATCTTGCTTCTGATCAATATCGATCCATTAAAATATGTACACATCGGCCCGATACAGATCCTTAGGATTGGCTCAGAACATCTGGTTACAAAAGATTAAAACTACTGTAACCCAAGTTGTGCAACGTGTTGTGACACAAACTCATGACTGAGGTGAAGTCCCCAAATAAAAAAAGCATGAACTATATTTTTATATACACTGGAATTTTAATTCCCGTTTAAGTTTTGACCAATTTGTTGCTGCATTAAAAAGGGTTACATTTGAATTGTAATTCCTGATCATTAAGAAGATTTTTTTTGCCAAAATGCTGGTGTACATTTTTTAAATAATAGCAATTTGTAAAAGTATAGTTATGCATCCTTTTATTTTACAAAGTTAGAAAAGCAATGTTTAAATCAAGCCTGATAGTGGCTTACGTTAATCATCACGGAGTGAAATAAAGTTTTACTGATGAACGTTTCTAGCCAATATTCATTACAATATGCGATCAGGACATCATACTTGTCCAGGAGGATATTACTATGCATCAGCCACTAAACAGACTGACTGTAAAACTGCCATAACACAGCACCAAACTATTTATTATGACCAAGCAACCACAAGACAACCCAGTCTAATGACGTGGTAATGCCATGAGTTCACACATTGTACGTCAGCAGCGTCATTATGGACTCTTCCCTCCTCAAGCAAACCAGAAGCCTGGTTCATCATAGTATAATAAAAAGACATAGGCCAAAGAGGGTGATCAGCCATTCTACTGAGACGGTAAAAAAAGTAAACGGTGGAGCACTTCCATGACCTGACAAACATGTCAGGTCTGTAGTGGGAAAAAAACCTGCAGGCGTGTAGTGCTTCTTTTCTAAGACTATTTGATAAAGCAAGGCCTGTAAAACAGGCTCGGGGAGATGGTTTTGCCCTGCAGGTAAGAGCATTACAGGAGGTGCGGAGTGAGTGCAAGCTGAGACCTGAGGTTGTTTGGGGGTGAGAACAATGTGAGCAGCTAATCTGTAGACGGACAAATGAGGAGGAGCGCCGTAGCAAAGCTGAGGAGTTTAGTCTATCACTTTAACTTTGGTCTCGATGCCTCCATAGCTAAAATGTTCTTTCCTGAATGTACAATCTGAAAATAATCCATATTTCATAATAATGAACAGCACACTGTTTCCTTCAGGTGTGCATTAGCCAATGAGTGAGAGAGCGGCTTCCTGGATTGTACCTACCTTTTCCCAGTGTCGTGCCCTGCCTCAGGTGCTTCCTGACCACCCGGAAAATCAACACATCCGACTTGAATCCAGGCACACATGTTGACGCCTTAGTTGTTGTCTCCTTAGTAGTCAATAAAGATGAGGCCTAAGAGAAGAAAACAGCCTTTTTATTAATCATAATCCAGATGTATGGAAAGGTGGAATCAGTAGGCTACAGGATTAACTTTTTCAGTCAGATTTTGTAAAATGGAAACTGTAAAATGGCATTCTGAGTGATTACACATCACTCAGCATTGGTGTAATCCCCAATTGAAGTCATAGGATCCAATCTGGGCTAACAAATAATTGCACTATGGAATGGAATAATCTCAATCATTTTTTTTATTGATCTATTAGTTTGGTCTATGTAATGTTGAAAAAGGTGAAACATGCCCATCAGAAGCACTGAGAATCAACAAATAGTCCAACGCTCAAAGACAATATAAAATAATATAAAACAGATACAACAGCAAATTCACATAAGAAATAAGCTTGAACTGGCATATTTAATTAAGTAACAATACAATTAATTATCAACGCTGTTGCTCTAGGTCCATCAATAACTCTAAAACTGTTAAAAAAAAAAAAGCTTGATGTTCACAGTATCATAGTAAAAGCAAATGCTGTGAACAAATTGTAATGACAAATGTGTGTTTGCAAGCAATCTCATCGAAAGAAGGTTTTTTTCCTCCATCGAAACATGTTGGAATTCAACCTGCCGACAACGTCATCAACGGAAGTAGGGCGAGGCCCGTGGAGACCTAGCGGGTCCTCGAGGGGGAAGAACCAAACTCTAAACGAGCTTTAACGCTTCCTTGTGTCAAAGGGGTGACATATTTGTCAAGACATCGTTTTTAAATTACTTGATATTTTATACATAATTATTGAGGCCATCTGCAATTCAGTCGAAGGAGCGCTTATTAATATACAAGTTCGCCATTATCACCCCCCCCCCCCCAACAACCGAACTAAGTTAAATACAACGCAGAGCCGCGGCAAGTGTTGACTAACACAAAGTGAGAGTACTGAAATAAAAAGCTGCTCGGTAACCGAAAGTATCGTCAGAAATAGTTTTCTAAAAACACCCAGTGTTTAATGAGATGTACAAAAGTAAGGTAACTAACGTCACCAGTGTATTTTTCATTCTCTAAATCGAGCACGAGAGAATGACAGAAATGAGTGGAAGTAAAGTAACGTGAAGTAATAATGAAGGCAGGAAATCTCACCTGAAAAACGACGATTAAAATGCCCAAAACCGCGACCCGGCCGGTCCCCATCTGTCTGTAAACCCTCTTTCTATAGTCCTTGCAATGAAAGTAGAAAAACACCGAATTGCGAGGTGGTTTTTAAATATATATTCCTTTTTCGTCGTGGCTTCTTTGTCTTCTCTCGTGAAGGTAGATTCAGTTACTGACTGAGTTCAGCTGGACGAGTTGCTGCAGGTACTTTCAGCGTGTGACGTCAGCCCACAGGTGCACGGTTTCCGTGTTCCGTGTTCCTGATATGGTCATTCAGGCTGAACACACCTGTAGACAGATACCAGTAGTTTCTGTTACTTCCTGCTCGTGAACAGGTAGCAGATAAACAACAGATAAATACACTGACAGCAGTTTTATTAACCAGCAGCTCTATCAGAGCTAAGTGAATAGCATTCTTCAACTTTCTGTCTCATTTCCTCTTACTGACAACCCACGCTTTTCTCTCTCTCTCTCTCTCTCTCTCTCTCTCTCTCTCTCTCTCTCTCTTCAGCTCCCTCTCACTTCTTCTTTCTCTCTCTCTCTCTCTCTCTCTCTCTCTCTCTCTCTCCCTATAGCTCCCTCTCTCCTCTCGCTCGCTCTCTCTTTCACCCTCTCTCTCTCTCTTTATCTCCCCCTCTCTCTCTTCAGCTCCCTCACGCTTCTTCTTTCTCTCTCTCTCTCCCTATAGCTCCCTCTCTCCTCTCGCTCGCTCTCTCCCTCTCTTTCTCTATAGCACTCTCTCTCTTTTACCCTCTCTCTCTCTTTATCTCCCCCTATCTCTCTCTCTCTCTCTCTCTCTCTCTCTGTATCTCCCTCTCTCTTTAGTCTGCATACAATTGACAACACTTTATATCCTAATATTGACAAAATATTTTCATATGGTGACATAAAAATCTAATTTTAAACTACCCTGTGGGATTTAAGTTTCCAACTATGGTCGTTCATGGACTGCTGTCAGGGTATGAAACCAGCCTCGGAAAACCAGTAGGTTTCAGGTTCCCCATTTTTATAGAGCTTAACGAGATCCTGCCACGCACCATGCATTTCAGGCTAGATGTGATGTGTTTATTATTGCTGCTGTATTTACAGTGCACCCTTTAGGCCCACTGTTAGGCAGGACACTCCCATGACACACACAGACTGAAACATGTTGTCTGGGAACTCAACTGCAGCCAAAAGCTTTTTTTGACCTCTCTATTCAGTGTGTTTGAGTATGCAACATCATACATCATCATCAAAAATCATTTGCTAATAGACTGTAGTACACAGAGTCTAAGAAACGTTTTAAGAGCACTTCTTCCATCCATCCATCTATTCTGTTCTTACCCTGACTGTCTGGACATCTGACTGTGACCTGATGTGTAGTCAGTATCTATGGACTGCCCAGCAACTAGGCTTTGCCCCCCTCACAGGCAAAACCATTAGCTGATTCACAATAAGGCTTCATTTTATTTCTTACTTTATTATTATTTCTTTACTCAGGCTTTTTGTGGACCTTAACTAAATATAAATGGACTAAAAATACAAACTGAATATAAATCAGAAAAAAAAATGTAACAATCTCATCTCACTTGATGCTGCCATTGTTTTACAATTTGCTTTTAAAGTACAATTTGTGGCTTATTGACCACAACTTCAGTGGCTATAGCAAGGTTTACACTACAGGGGTAAACAGCAAGGCATTTGGTAAATGGTAAATGGACTGTACTTGTATTGCACTTTTCTAGTCTTCTGACCACTCAAAGCGCTTTAACACTACATGGACCCATTCACACCCATTCATACACTGATGACAGGGGCTACCATGCAAGGTGCCACCTGCCAATCCGAACTATCTAATCATTCATATCCTTTCATACACCCACGGGAGCCATTTGTGGTTGTCTTCCCCATCGACATGGACTAGCGGAGCCGGGGATCGAACCCCAAACCGCAGATTCTATGAAGGAGGACCCGCTCTAAAACTGAGTCATAGTCGCCTCCATGAAAGTGCATTTGACTTGCATATAATAGTTTTTTGTCCACCCGTGTTGACCATGCGACGTAAGCCTGACCAACTTATTGTGACTGGACTTATTCAGTGTCAAGTGTGACAATGTATCATGGCGAGACCCAGGAGGACGCCCCACAGAAACTCACTATTCCTCCCCAAATCCAGGCCAACACACAGTGTTCAGGCTAGCCTTACTAGCTAACGCCTGGGAACAAGCTAAAGAACACTTGCTAATATTGTCAGCATCATAAGAAAACGAACAGCAATGAAGTAAACAAAACACACTGTCTGTATTAAAGTATTTAAAGGAAGTGTAAATGCCAGCACAAAATCTTTAAACATTTTACTGTTGATGGAACTAGCCTGCATTTTCCCTCTTCCTCTTAGCAATGCTAATGCTAGCTAAACGAATTGACCAATAATTCACAACTTTATTTGTGATGTTAACAGAAGAATTTCTCAGCTCCACAGAGGTTTAGTGTTGAATCCTATAATAGCCTCCTATCTGTGTATATGTTATCAGTTTTTTAAAATGATGACTATTGATAAGTATGATCTTGATATAGCTTTAGCTAGGTTAGCCGTGTAGCAGGGTGTAGCTTAGGGTGTAGCAAGTCCTTGCTAATGTTTGTTAACTTTATGTTGGAGAAATATTTTTTACACTGCTTCAAATATCATTACCTGGATTTTTTGATTATAGATAAAAGCAAAATTAAAGCAGTAAATCCTAATTTACTTACAGTGAGTACCAGGCAGTCTCAAGAGCAGGTAATGTTAGCTTCTGTGTTGTTGTTGCTTTGGAGTTAGGGGCAACTTTTTTTTCTCAAATCATTGAGCGAACAAAATGTCACAATGGCAAATGTTCATATTTTACTGTATCACAGAGAGCTAAAATATTAGAAATAAACAGACAATAAATAACATAAACTATGGTTTAAAAATAAATTGAGATGCCTATCTCAATTTATTTTTGTGACATTTATTTACGAGGACTATCGTAATTTAGATATGTACTCTTTTCATAAATGAGATAAGGCTTGTGGTTTTGTTTATTATTTTCAATATTTTATTGAGCACCAGGGTCTTCGGTCTCGGATTCCTTAATTTTTCTTTGCTGAAATTGGAACTTAACTACATTCATTTGAAGCTAGTCCTGATTAAAGCGCTGTGCCTGGGGCACGTGTAATAGTGATAATCGTTACCCGAAGAGGTTGGAAGGAGATATATATTTTTTAAAGACGTTACATTACATTTCTGCGGATATACCTGTGGAGCTAACATTAGCAGAGTACAGCACATCAACACTTGTTGATGTGCACAATGCTATGCTAGTTACCGAAGGTATACTGAATTTATGCATGCTGCTTTTGCTTTTTAACCCTTTAACGTGGCATCCTGGATATATCCTTCAAGTGCATATTGTAGACCCATGTCAGCTTCTCTATGAAATCACTTTTTTGTTTTTGCAACTAATTCCCATGTCAATATATGTGTTGAAACGATTGTTTGTGTGATGAATACTTTTACACAGAAGGAAAATTGTACTCGTGAAAAGAGCAACATAATTGTTTTTGGAAAGAGGTACATTTTTCTGAGCTTTCGCACCCAAAATAACCATCAACCAATCACGTTGTGCAGAACGGTTTGAGTTGCACCTATTATTTATGAACAACAACACAGGGGCAAAGACGGCGCACTCCAGATTGACCCTTTCTGTTCTTCATTTTCACAATCAAATTTGCAGGTGAGAATTCTAGATTTTTTTGTTGTTTTTTTGTGTAAAGGCCTTTACAGTAAACAACAATCAATTGTAAAACATTCATTTTAAGTGTCCCTTCCATTAAAGACATTATAATAATGTCTATAACATAATCCTCTACAGCTTCAGAGGGAATGAACATGAAAGATGGGGGACTTTTCAAAAAAGCAATTAAGAGATGTTATCTTTTGCTCTTCCCCTCATCAGTCATCCATCCTTCCCACAGAAGGACAGAGGGAAAGTGGGGGCAGAAGAAGAAAGACTGGTCAGTTTACAGTGGCCACCACTTAGCCAGTAAAAAGGGTCGATGTGGGATAGAAAGGGAGCGAGGGAGAAAAGAGGAGGACTGAATTGAGGGGGCAGTGAAGGAATAGGGCAGGAGTGGGAGGAAGGCAGCAAGCAGTGTCAGATTACATTGTTTGTTGAGTTTGAAGAGCGATACGCTACCTTATGTGGGACTATGGGTGTAATCAGGACTTTAATGTCTACGTGTATAATTTTAGTATTTGTCACATTTTAGTTTTTGGTTGACTGAAGTTCTTATGGCACGCTTCCAATCAAGTGGACACTAATTTAGCCTATTGTAAACAGGGCTATACGCAAAACTGGGCTTGCTAGTGGGGTTCATTAGCAATGGGTACTAATGGCCATGACTGTAATCATCATGTTAACATCAAGTGTTCTTCAGGGTATGATTAAGCCACAAGCACTGAGTGTTGTCGCTTAAAAAAGTTTTTTTCAATAGCTATGAACAGTCCCTCCCTCCATGAAAGTTAACTAGAGGCTAGAGGCTGTTAAACACTAACATTAGCCTATGATCTTAACTGGTGCTTCGAACTAGGCAGGCCTGGGAGGAGCGGCTCAGCCCCGCCAGCTCAGGTTGTTGTTACCCTAGTCCGAAGGTACACTTCCTGGTCCGAACTAGTTTTATTTACAATTTTCGTAAACTATTTCAACATTTCCGATCATTTTTTAAGCGAGAAATCAACTATGTATATTCTGCATATTGGCTGTTTTTCTGAAAGAAATCAATATTATTGATAATATAATTATGAATTATTATTATGACATGATTATGATTTTTTATATTACTATAGGCTGATGCCGTGGTACCACGGTACAAACAAAGCCTGCTCTATCTCCGCTCTTTTGCCTTGCAGGTTCATCTGCAACCAGTTGACCTTGAGTGTCCCTGCCCGGAATGTAGGCGTCAACAAAATTCCTGGAGAAAACAGAGACATTACTGATCCTGTTGAACCTTTAAGACATCACAGGTGTCATCCAGTTAATTTACCAAATAGTGCATAAGGCTTTGTGGCGGGGTAGATTGATCACACAATGGATTCAAATACAGTCGTGTAAAATACGTCCAAATACCATTACTATTACAAGCACTAAATCATTTAATTTTTAATTATTAATTAAAGCTTTATTTATGGATTTTAGGTATTGTTAAGGGACCTGTGTAACCCTAACCCTTGTTATTCAGTGAGGAAAGTAATACTATTACTAGTTACACTAGTGTGACTTTGTTGATACCAATCGTTACCTATCATTGGCATCTTTGTTATAATTAATCTGACACAAATTCTAATGTCAGCCCTTTTCCAGCCTGGTCTCACGCCCATGGTGTCAAATACCAACGCTTAGGCAGTGTGGCCCTCTGCGTCTTGATACTGACGCACCAGGCACCCTTAAGAGTCTGTATGAGACGCACAAGGCTTTCAAGACACTCCAACCCCAAATCAATAGTAGAAACAGAGCAACGGATTTAGTATTTAAGAGCGAGAAGTCGGCTAATGGCAGGAGGGAGGGGTGGGGATGGGTCAAACAAACACAAGACTTTTACTGGGGACTGGCGTTTGTGTCCCGTGTGAAACCACAAGTTTCGGTGCCTAAACCTAACTGCCGCTGTTTTGTAACGTTAACCACATGTAACAACGTTAACCGCGACTCTTTCACAACATTAATCACGCAGTGTCATGATACTGCCCAAAAGGCTGCCCCCGGCGTCATGACAGTGACGCCAGAGGATTCTGCCTGAACAGCTAAATATTTCATAAACCTTTCAGACATGTATGTAGCAAACATTTGATGTACATTTTACATGTTGGTCTCATGTCTGAATAAGTATCCGAGTCAATTTCACTCAAAAGTCACAGTGTAAATCTTGACCAGACCTAATCAAATTTCTGTAACACCTCCAACATGGCACAAGTCTGAATTTACTGTTGGAACGTTATTGTAAATGCTGCAGTAGCAAATACGATTACAATTCACTATGCACAAAGAAAAGAAAATCTCTTTTAAAAAACAGGAAACCAGATACTTCCTGTAACAGTCCTGTTATGTCTGAAGAAAGCTGAAGTGAACATTTATGTAACAGACACCAATACGATGTCGATGAAGCCACCAATGTCAGGTATTCCAGGTTCAAAAAGTACTTGACATATGCAGCCTTTCCTCCACAAGTCGGCTCACACAGATTCTTATTGTATACTTGCAAGTGCATCACATTGATTAAACTCTGTTCTTAGTGTGTTTAGTGTAAGGTTGATGGATTCTTACTATAATCCTTAATGGGACAAGCATTTTTCTACTGCCAGTTTAAGGTAGGCATGCAAAGCTTTCTGACATTTTACATTTTACAGTGATATTCTTATCTTTATGGTGGCATAAATTCACAATAATAACCCAATTTGCACATACTTCCCAAATAATTAAAGTGGAACAGAGTAACAGTTTTGACGCTTTCAAACTTCCCCTTCTCTCCATCTATTTGTATTGTATGCAGCTGTACTGTACATGCCTTCTTGATTTGTATTGCAGCTTTAACATTCTAGCTATCTCCCGGCAGCTAGCTAGCTAAAACTGTGAAACACTAGCAACAGAACAAATACCACAGGATGATAATATCGCAGATGTGTCTGGCTAGGTGTCTGGCTATGTTTCCGCCATGGTCTGTGTATTTTTGACGGTGTTTGTATGCAGGAGAAAGCTATTCAGCTATCTACCGGGAGATTAGTTTTTAGCAATGCTAGCTCCCCGGGCCAAAACAAGACGGCAGTCGCTCAATGCTACTTTGGTACCAAGATCGTGGACCCAACCTCTCAAAAAATAGTTATAAGCCTTAAGACTCTTGTACGCCTTCATCTGTCAACCCGTGTAGGAGGTCTGGAGGACGAGGTCATTTGTAATGTTGATCGCCTCCACAACGGGCAAATTAGTTAAGTTGTGCGAAAAATTGCTCTTCTTCATTTTGTGGGGATCACATCCAATATGTGTTTCTATTTTGTGGCAATAACTGCTGCGTGCAGGTTCAACCAACCCTTTTATGTATTCACTTTGCTCCATTTCCAGTATGTTCTTCACTTCCTGCCCTCCATCTGAATTTTGCACGTCATAATAGTCACGTGATTGCAAACAAGCTATAACCCACTGACCTTGACTGTGTTTATGTGTGTCAACTAAGAGACAAAGTTTATTCTGACCAGATCACTTATCTCACTCACTTTCCCACACACACAGAAACAAGCATGGTGTCCTTCCACTATCATACAGGAATGTAAAACAAGCTCCCAAACTCCAGATGAACTTGAATCTGGTTAATTAGTAGAGAAAGCAGATGGTTGGGAGTGGGAGAGATGGCGCCAGAGAATCTTTCGTAAATACTTTGGTGATATTCTGAATTTTCATCTAGCACCATCATAAGGTCAGAATTTCAACTCAGCCTCAGCAGTTCTGTTTTTAGTGCTATTTATCAAATGCTAGCATGCTAACACGCTAAACTAAGGTGGCAAATGTAGTTAAAGAGTAACTGCACACTTCAATGGGTTTTTTAGCTATGATATGACTGCACTGTGATGAAACACGTGCTGGTGTAGACATTTCTTACCAAATTTAGTATTTAAAAATCGTCATTTGCAATGGCTCAAAACACCATCTACTGTTTTAAATTGGCCCATATCTTGCAAGGCCAATTTTGAGATAGAGTCGACCTTTTAGGACTAATCTACGTATCTTCGCCTCTTCCCACAGCGTCTATCGTTTTTACTTTTTCAGTAACCACTGTGTAGCATTACTATCAAGTTACAGTAACATTATACTGTATCTGCAAAACATCAGCATGTTAGCATTGCCACTGTGCGTACATTGCCATGCTAGCATTAGGATTGAGCTCAAAGCCCTGTGCATAAGTACAGCCTTACAGAGTTGCTAGCATGGCTGTAGACTCCTGTCTTGTTGTAAAACTACTGGTCATGATCAATGAGTAACTGCACTGACATCAGATTAGGAAAGAACATGGAATGTTTGCTTTTCCTTCATGTTTGATCTTCTACAACAAAACACCCAAAGCAAAAGAAATCATAACTCAAGATCCACATTAGGCATAATAACTATTGTTTTCCAGAGCTTTCAACCATCTCATGGTCGCAATAGAGATGCCTCAGTTGGTGTTGTTTTTCCCAACTATTTCACACTCAACAAAACAGACCACACAAAGTAAAGCGCTGCTATAACTTAATGTAGTGTATGCTCTGCTTTTATTCCTTGAATAAAAATACACTACATAATTCCACATAAAGCATCATTTTTGCTCCTTTGACTTGTTGTTAGCTGCCCAGCAGATTGCCTCCCTTTGTCCAGGCCTTTAGTGGTGGCTGCTGAACGGTTATCATGTCAATCATTAACTGTCAGGTCAATGTTTAGGATAATCTAGTATCTGCTGACAGCAGTGGGGATACTGGTGGATTTACAACAACAGCTCTGACAAAGTGAAATACTTTCAAAGAAATTAAGCTGAGTCATAAATAAATTGTATGCGATAGACTATTTGGTTTCTCACTTTGGCAACATTGACATTATGTTATAGCCTTGTTTTCCATCTCAATGGATACAATTTAGATTTAGACAGGGATGCACACAAATAGCCACACAATCACATAGTTCTTTTCACATAACATATTAGAAACTATTATGCAATTCTGAACATGCAAAATAAAACCGAAAGGGCATACTTTATAGAACTAAAATCCCTTTAACTTCTTAACGTTGGCTGTAGAGGAGAAGGCCTAGAGTGTTTCTCTATATGTCTGCAGCTGACTACAGCACAAAAGCACTTCCATCATTCAGTAACACTGGACTTCCTGTTGAAAGCCCATCATCAGGCCATTCGGGAGCTTTTAGTTCCCATCAAATCTTTATGGCAGCGAAGCCGTTCCCTTTTCTGGTTAGAGCTTCACATGTACACAGTCACATGATCACAATGCATGCACTTGCAGGCGAAAACAACTTTAGCTTTGCAGGGAAAAGCTAGAAGTCGAGTGTCTTTGTGTGTGCGGGTGTTGGCGGAGGACAAGCCCAATCATGATTGCTTTTCCTGGAATGTGTGTGGAGGTGTGGTTTCACCTGAAGAACCACATGCAGTGGAGGGGGTGACAACGGGGAGGAGGGGTGAGAGATCATCTCCTTCTTCCCGAATAATTGTTTTAGCACATTCCTGTTTACTGCTTAACCACTAAACTAAGGCCGATGAAATGACTTGTCTGCGTTCTTGGATAGAAGAGGAGACTGAAAATGGATGAGCTTCTGCTTCATGAGTAAAGTGCAAACATGTCTCTTAAACCTCAGACGAGTGAGTAAGCATCTGCTAAAAAGAAGAAAAAGAAAATGACTGTAATGTAAGCGCTTCATGCAGGGGAAGCTGGAGTCATCTGGTAAGATAAGACCTTCATTGATCCCCGAGATTTGATTTAGCAGCAGCACTGCGACAGAAATAAGAACAGATAAATAGAGAACGTTAAGATAAAGAGCAGTTAAAGACAAAATTACAAAATATAGAGATGATGGTGTGATACAAGGTAACTGAACCTCCACCCCAACTAGACGCTACACACATAAAACACATGTAGTTCAGTCAGCAGCTGCATACTTGCCTTGCACTGCAATCTGGGGCTGCAAGACCTCTAAACGATGTTTTCAAATCTGATGATATATTTTAGAAAACTGCAACATATATAGTCATGTCACTTTAAACTGCAAAGTCCATATGAGGCCATAATTGTTTTTTTTAAAGTGATGATACATAGCTCCTCCTTATCACCCTTGCACTACTGTCCTCCTTTCTTACTCATAGACTGTATTGTCAGCAGCTGCTTTAGATTACACCCAGTTATTCATGTGAAGAAGTCACAGATGATGAAACCACATCCTCTACATTACGTTACACCTCCGATACACTGTAATACATGGTAACATGTATTAATGATTCATTTGTCAAAAGGACATTCACTTCATTCAAAAGAACACATCAACACACAAGCGTAAAAGGGGCAGGGGCCTCTACCTCCATTACCTTCATTTTGATCTCAGCTCTATACCTTTATCAGCACTTATGAAGTTTGCGTGACAGATATCCTCGGTGCATAGAGGATGAACTGTGCTTTTCACCAAGCACCACCATCAGGTCCAATACTTTGTTTGGTTTGGTTTAAACATCAGCATGTTAGCATTGTTGTTGTGAGCATGGTAGCAGGCAGCCGTTAGCATTTAGCTCAGAGACCTTTTGGCCAGGTCACTCTTGAAAAAGAGATTTTAATCTCAATCACCTGTTGAAATATAATAGCATTAGCTGTTTTGCTTTTTTTTAACATAGCTTAATATATATATATACATATATATATATTATAGTGGTATTCAGTTTTATGCCAATATTAATAGCAGTCTTAAAAGAATCCATTGGCATTCATGTTAAAATAAAATAATGAACAGAATTTAAGTTATAACCAATTAAAAAAACAATATATATATATATATATATATTAGCTAAAACAACATCAGATCGAGACAGTAATCAGATAAAACACGGCATAAAATTACTGCCAAATTGTAATAATTGAGACTACTCCTCGTCTAAAAGGTCAAGCCAGCCTTTCTGTCCGTGTTTTACTATTTTGTGATAAGTTTGAAGAGCATCATGATAACAGAAACCTGTTTCAAAGAACCTTAAGCCGTACAAAGCAGTGAACTGGGAGAAGAAACTGGGATAATGGTATTCTGAGTGGTGAAACATTCGTAATCACACTGTCATGATGAGTAAAAGCTTCTCTCATAGTCTCCCCGTATGCAACTTCCTGTTTGCTGTGTGTGTGTGTGTGTGTGTGTGTGTGTGTGTGTGTGTGTGTGTGTGTGTGTGTGTGTGTGAGTCATGCTGTGATGAGTCGGTCAGTCATGCTGTGATAGGAGGAACTCGGACTGAAAGTCTGTTGAAAGAGTGCTCCCAACTTCTCATGTGCCTTCCATGGTTTTACAGATGAAACCCAACTCTACCGTCCTTTAAGGTCCACCAACTTCGACCTCAACAGTCTGCATGGGAACCTTTAGGAACATACAGTATACATGAATAGAATGTATTGTTGATGTGGTTACGTGAGTAGTAATATTCCCAGAGAACTATGTTTGAGGTGTCCCAGTATGCTGTCTGTTGTGGACACATGAAGGAGTGGCCAAATATGAGCATCATTTTGTGCCTGTTCCCACACAAGCCATCACCCCCTGAAATGTAAGGTTATTTCCTGTCATGTGCTATGTGAGGGGAACAACCGCTTCTCTGTCGTATGCCGTTGTTAATACTCCAAGTGATAGCAGCAAAATTCACTGCGACAGTTAATTATACACAATACCTGACAGCTAACCTAACACAACACAAAGAGACTAAAGTCTGTTACACTTCTCTGCTAAATGACGAACGGGGTGTAGGTCTTTGTTTGAGTTTGCTGGAAACTGTACGTTGTAATAGACCGAGGCTGTATTTCTCTCATTGTTAACAAATCCCGGGAAAAGAACAATAAATTGATCCTAATAACAAGTATCGTGTGTGTATCTTATTCCTCTGAGCCATAGAGCTCCAAAGACAACTGCATTGTTCTCCTCACTGTTGCACTGGGTGACATGCTCCTTCATTACATGAACACAGACACTGGTTTACTTTGACTCAGTCCAACATACACTGTCCTGCTGCCGAGGTTTAGAGCGGGTGGGTATATATAGGAGTGTGGCCGGTAGTGGGGGAGTGGCTGACGTGTGGTCCTGCTCCTGAAATTCAGTTTCAAGTTTTATCTCCAATAAAATAATTTAGATTCTCTTGTTGAATCAATTCATGAATTCTAGTTTGGCAAACATAATGACAAAAGTTGGCTCAACTAAGCATCTTGTTGAATATAAAAGCCTTCTGCTTCACCACCGACCACGCAGGTCAGGTGGAAGGTGACATGGGTCAAACAAACACACGAAACAAGGAGACCAGTGTTTGTGTCCCAAAATGTTGTTGAGTAATTTATAAGTAGCATTAGTGATGTTTGTGACTTATTTTCTGTGCCGTTTTAATTAGTTTCCGTACCTATTTTAAGCCCAACATGTTGTTTTGCCTAAACCTAAGAAATACTTTTTGTTTGAATTCAAAACGTTAACCACGTGTTTATTGCGACCATAGTGGAGCGTCATAGTTTGGTACCATAGCATAGCTTTACCACGCTTTACCATGCTTTACCATGCTTTACCACGCTTTACCTTGCTTTACCTTGCTTTACCATGCTTTACCTTGCTTTACCATGCTTTACCGTGCTTTACCGTGCTTTACCGTGCTTTACCTTGCTTTACCATGCTTTACCTTGCTTTACCATGCTTTACCTTGCTTTACCTTGCTTTACCGTGCTTTACCATGCTTTACCATGCTTTACCATGCTTTACCATGCTTTACCTTGCTTTACCATGCTTTACCTTGCTTTACCATGCTTTACCATGCTTTACCATGCTTTACCTTGCTTTACCATGCTTTACTTTGCTTTACCATGCTTTACTTTGCTTTACTTTGCTTTTTCACTCCGTGAAGAGGACCTGCTCCCAATGTAGATATGAAGGGCTCATTCTAAGCTAACAGAAACACAATGATTCCTATTATCAGGTGATTTTACACTAAACTAACTAATTATTAGTATTATATTAATTTCTGCCAATAGATGTCCCTTAATGCTACACACAGTTCCTTTAATGGCATCTGAATATAATTGTTTATTTATTATATCTTATTTCAAACACAGTGTGGCTGGAATATTTGTTCAAAGCTGGATGGAGCATTTTATTTGCCATAGAATTTTGCAGACTTTTTTAATTATTGTTGATTTGCTTGTCAAATGATACGATTTATTGTTTCATGAAGAATGTATTAGAATTATGCCATCTTAAATGAATGAAGGGAAATAGTAATTTTAATAGTAATATTTTTTATTTATATAGCACATAATATTGCAATATTCCCTGATCGAAGCATGTCCCAAGAACAAACCTTAGTAAGAGCCACGCAAAGGTCCCCAAGGATGACAACATGTATTAATGTTAACTCCCTTACCTCTGATACAGAGCAGTGCACAGCTGCTTCCCTGAGGTTAGGGATCCACTAGTATTTAGCAGTTTCTTCATCAGCACTGTTGGTAGCTGCATCTACTGACACAGCATATTGTTTGTGTTTATGTTCTTGCTCCAACACCCTGATCACGTTTGGTATGAACTCACCTGTAGAACTTCAGTGTGTTTTATGCCAATTTAACCCGTCCTGTCATGTTGTCTTGAGCTGTGAATTCACTAACAAGGACCACACCAATAACAGTATGAGTTTCGAGAGGTTTATTGCATCGTGGAATGATTGTTAGATTCGAGAAGCGGAAGGGGTTGAGGGATGAAGGGGAGTAGGGTAGAGGGATGATGGGATGTGGGGTAGGGATGAGGAGATGAAGGGATGTGGGGTAGGGTCGAGGTAGAGGGATGTAGGGTAGGGGTAGGGGTAGAGGGATGAAGGGATGTAGGGTAGAGGGATGAAGGGATGTAGGGTAGGGATAAAGAGATGAAGGGATGTAAGGGAGAAGAGGAGGGTTTGTAGAAAGGAGGTTAGGCGGTCGATGGGGGACCGTTGATGTCCGGTGGCTGGAGGGAACTGGAGACTTGTAGGGTGGGGTTTGTCTCTTCGGAAGCTCTGGCGGTGCAGAGTCCCCCGTAGTTCCTGAAATCCTGCGAGAGAGAGAGAGAGAGCAAGAGGAGAGAGAGAGAGGATGACAAAAACGGGGTCGGGGGGGAGGGATGTGAAGACGAGAGTCGAAGAGGGAGTGAACGGCGGTTCGTTGTGCTTAAATACTCTGTGCAGAGGAAATGAGCTGTGTTCTGGGCGTGGCCCTGTTCCTGAACAAAGTTTATGAAACTATATTTAAAAAAAAAGATATCCTCATATCCTCATCTGAGTTCACATATTTATTCCCCCAAAACTCTTCAAACACTTTCTTCTGGATATATGGAACTTCATTGACTTGAATTGACCCCTGCAAAGGTGAAGACTGCCCGAGGACAAGGCCTGACGGCTGTTTACCTCTGTAAGCTCCTGACCACACCCTACACTGAGCCTGCCTTTATCCCTACTGTGTGTGTCTATTGTCATGGCTCTGTGGGTGTAGGTGTGGTTCCTCTTTACAATTACAGTCA
>JAVDOI010000022.1:0-65000 GCA_032191485.1 Leptoclinus maculatus | reverse complement strand
TCTCCAACACTGCCTTTAATCACACAACCGGTCAAGGATGGCCAACGCAGAGAGATCTGATCACTCAATTACAATACCGTCTTACTTCTTTAAACGACATTTTACACACGGTTCTTTACTATACAAAGCCACAGGAGACGGACTTGTGTGTCATCTTGTATTTCAGATTAAAATGCAGCTACACACATCACATTTCTAAACCTTTAATGTTGTTGGAAAATATTCACACCAAAGCAATGGTATTGAGAATGGAGTTTTATACAAAAATAATTCAAACTTTGAATCCAAACATGAAACCAGGACGTGAGGTTTACAGGACATACATGAACTTCACAATTGCCATGTAAAAAAACGTATCGATTCCGTCTCTGTGCGTCGGGTAGAGATCGGTCTCGGATGCATTTGGCTTCAGTTGGCACAACCGCTGGAAGAAGCTCTATCAAGATGCTGTTACAGCTCCAAGAACTCAAAACGTCCCCATCGTCCAATCATGGGGCTACCCAGAGGTCAGACCCACCTCTGTTACAGATGCACAAAGATAAAACGTTTATCAATCTTCACTTTTGACTATGGTTGAGGACAGATGCCTTTAATAACACGTCCTTGAAGCACAACGATGAATCACTCCTTGAGGCCTACCTCCCTCTTCTGACCACAATAGAAAGAAACAACCGGGACAAGAACAAGAAGTTACGTTTAGAAACACTTGGGCAGCAACGAGATGCCAACATCGTCTCAGGGCGTGGATATGGGAAGTGACGAGCATAATTAGGACTTCTCCTTCTTCTTCTTCTTTTTCTCCTTCTTCTTCTTCTTCTTCTTTTTCGGTGATTTAGCTTTCTGCGTTTTTCCTTTGTTGTCGTCACTACTATCACTGCTTCCGTCTGTTGCTGCTCTCTTGCTCTGGGATGCTTTCTCCTTGCCGGCCTTGTCTTCCACTTTGACTTTGCTATGGCATCCGACAGTCTGCTCCTTGTTCACCTCCTCCTTGACCTTGACATTTGGAGGAGGCGTCAGTCCACGGGACACCGTTATGAGCAACCTCTCCTTCCTCATCTCCTCTTTCAAGGAGACGGTATCCTGCCCGGCCCTGAGGCTTCTGCAGTCGTCGTGGTGTTTGCTCCTGTGGTCTCTTTCGTCCCTCCAGTCCCGTTGGTGGTCTCTGTGATTCCTGTGGTCTCCTGTGTCTCTGCTGTGACCGTAGTCCCTGTGCTCTCCCCTCCTGTCTGAGGGGTGTGGACGCTGAGTGCTGTTGCTAAAATGGCGCGAGTGTCCCTTGCTGTCTCCGGCAGGCTTGTCCTGCACTTTCTGCTGAAAATACATAAAAACAATTGTGCAAAAATGATGATAAAGAAATCACAGAGTTTATGGCGACATTAAGACAGAAGTGGTCACCAAACCCCATAGTATGACGTTTTTTTGCTTTTCATGAAATGTGATGGGGCTGAGATTTAAACCTGTCAGTTAGAGAATAAAAACACAATCTTCCTTTTACACATTTATAAGTAATTAAACGCATCATTGCTGGTATGACCAGGAGCTCATGGTGTCCGTATGCCAGTTTAATTCAGGTCTACGAAGTGGACAGTTTGTCCACGTTATCCCCTCGTCACAACATCCTTCAGTGTGGACATTCATAACACGTAGACACACTTTTCACAGACTAGTGTTTTTAAAGAATTCTGAGAACTTCCCCTTCGCTGGTTGTTTTTTTTTATAGCCAACAAATCCTATGAAAACACCAAAACCCACAATGCATTAATAAGTTACCGTCTGACTGCCCTACCCTTTCTGTGGCACTTAGCCCCCATTGGTTCCTACTCAAGGCATGAATCATAAAGAATAGGTCACATAGACAGTTTCATTTTCTATAACAGAATTTGTGGCAGCGGGACTTTGTATGTGGGATTAAGTCCAAATAAACTACAGTGTGTACGTTTATGGTAATGAAGGAACATTGACGTGTTTTTAATTGAGCTCTATGGCACAGACCAAAAATAAATCAGGCTTTTCATACACAATAATTGTTAGTAGATACATGCCTGGTTGGTTTCGGACATTTCAAGGGATTTGTTGACATAATGAAATGTACTTACACTGCTCGAGTTACTATGGCTGTGGATGGCTGCATGGTTTTCAGCACTATTCAAATCTCCAATGAACTCCTCACATTTCTGGCAGTAAAACCCAATTACTGGACTCAGAAAACTCAACCCTGCAAAAAAGGACAAGAAAGGCAGTGAAGCACACGGAGTATTTTAGAGTGTGGAAGACACTGAAGACAACAGGAAGCATTGTCATTAGAGAAACGGCTTTACCATCCTGTTTCAACAGTCCATCCAGTTCCTTCATCAAGGATTCCATTTTACTTATTCTGGCTTGTTTTTCGGTCTTCCCTTCCTCGTCGTCACCTGCCTGGGTAACACAAGAAACTATTTGAAAATGAAAGGCTTTCACCATTCTGTAATGATTTCAACTGGATCACTCAGCTGTTGAGTAGCCAGTGACACAGCTTGGAAATCCATTACCTTGTTTTTATCTGCGGATGTCTGAGATGTGCCACTGCCATCGCTTTTTTCACGCTTCTCCTTTGTCGCTTGAGGAAGAAACAACAACAACATGATTCTGTATTTTGTATCAAAAGCAAGAAACAGTAAAGACAGAGAAGATAAATCCTCAAGCCAGATGGCATCAGTTTCCAACTCATTGGGTACACCTCCGAGTTCAGCCGTCACTAAAATCTCATCCATGATAACTGGAGGAAAACAGATCCAAAGTCTATACAAGACATTAGTCAGAATGAGATATTCCACTCTCTGACATCTCTACTACTGGGGATAGTAACTGCAAAAGACTTCCAATGACACTCTTTGGTAGCTGAGGATAGCTACCGATAGCTTTCAGGGAAAACAGAAGCGCTATCCTCTTCCTGGTGGCAGCCATGGTTGATGCACCTTCTTTGTGCCATAAATGAAGCCTTCATTTCACCGGAAGATTGTACAGGGAACCAATCTAAGCGGTGGTGGTGTCAATGTTCTATAGATTAGGTTGTGTAACCAACATTTACTTCATAATCATAAGTTAAAGCAATAGTCTATTGCAACTTTTACAGATGCAGTTCGATCTTTTGGCACAACCAAAAGTCAATCCAAATAATACAATTAGTAAAGAAAGTTGATTGCATTGTGAAAGCATGGTTAGAAAATATAAAAAGCTGTAGTTGACTGACCTTTGATCAGTGACTGTAAAGACTCCAGAGCGTGCCGTACATTGGGGTTACTCAGTGCTGGCAATGCTAAGCCTGCTGCTGTTTGGTCTGAAGCAGGAAGTGCAGGAGACGGCTGCTTCCCCTCCTTTTGCCCCTGCATCTTAACCATGATCTCGCTGACGTCTGCTGTGCCCAGACTTTTTAATATGTTCCTGATCTTCTCACACTCACTGCTGTCCAGATCGGCAGAGGCTACACTTGAGGAATTCATTTGAAGGGGCTGCTTCAGATCAAACAGATCCCCGAAGCTGCTGAATATGGACTTGTTCTGATGCTGATGACTGCCTGAACTAGCCATTTCCTGTAGTTTGGCATGTTCTCCAATCTGGGGAAATGATGCAAAGAGTGCGGTGGAGGACCTTTTGGCCTGTTTTCCTCCAGTGTCTTCATTCCCATACAAAAACGACTCTTCATCTTCAAGCTCATCCGCTTTCAGGACTGCAGAGTCCTCCTGACTCCGCACCTGGAGCCAAGAGAAGTCACTGCCTACTCTGTCATGGGGAAGGAGCATACTGTCATTTTCCAGCGCTGTTGAGTTCTCATTATGCTGCTGATGCCTGTGCTCGTTAGGCACACACTCCACTTTTTTGCTTTCATCTGAGGCCTGTACAGAAGAGATCACAATGACATACAGTTAACAGGTGGTATCTCATCACTTTCTTATCTTGCTTAGCTACAAATTCAATGCTATGGGATATGAAGTGGTACAGTCCAGTCTATCCACGCAGAGTTTTAACTGCCAGTGTTCCCCCCCCCCCATGCATTTAAGTCTCTGCAGGTCAGCTCTAGTCTAATCTCTAACTCAGGAGATGCATGAATAAAAACACACACTAACTGCAATTTGAAGTATTGTATGGAGTGCTGGCATGACTCTGTGTGTGCAGCACATACAACTAAAACATAGTTTCAGTTTACAAAACCGTTGTCCTTCCTTATGCAATAATTACTAATAAAGAAGCTCATTATTTCACTACAGAATAATTACTGATACAATTTTCCCAGAAGCCAGAAATGTTTCTTCAAACAACAACTTATATTAGAGGAATTTATAAGATTTTATAATCACTTACAAAATAAACACTTTTTCTTGGGGGTGATAAAAGATTTGGTCCTCTACCTAAAAACTCAGGGCCAACAACAAAAACACTTCCATTTATAAATCACACTCAACTTAAACATGTGGACGAGCAACATACTGCTCTCACAATTAACCATCAATGGTTAAAAGTATGTCCTTCATGACTATTGATACAGGTATTGGTTGAGACGTTTAAGAGGCTGGTTTCTGCTGCAGACAACTAGGGATGTCCCGAAAACCCATACTTTGGTACCAAGTGATATTCTGAATATGTGACTACTTGCTTTTCTTCAGTACTGCACCAGACTAACGGCACCTTAAACCTGACAGGACGCAGTAAACTCTCTACCGACGTGTCCAGGGGACGCACCCTTTTCCCCCCGATAATGCTACGTTACAACATATCAATGTTGAAGTTGTAAGAAGTCAGTTAACGTTAGCGGTTAGCCGCCGGTGGGCAGCACAGTCCTGCTTGGCTAAATAATGAAGCTAACAGCTTGAGTTAATGGAGGTTGCATAGAGTTACATGTAGTGATCTTATACCGAACGGTATGTCTACACCCAGACATTAAAAACAGCATTGATCTTTGGAAGTCAGCGTGTTTTTGATCGATGTAATCAAGTTACATCAAGTAGGTCTCGAGTTCATTTAATGCAGCAAAAAGGTCCTTGGAAAAGGTAAATAAAGAATCTATCTTGTACCGATATATTATCTTCATAGAAACACTATATATATTTGTGTGTATGGCTTATACATGCTAGTAGTCCTGAACCACAGTTTTAGGATAACCGACTGAAACGAGACATTCTGGAGAATGAAAGATGAGCTCTACCTGAATAGTGAGGATGGCATCTTTGAGGGTGGGCAACCGCTCTTCCAGCTCTTTGCTGTTCATGACCAGCTTCAGTCCTTCCAACAGGCTGTTCCCTGTCAGATTACGATTGCTGACAACACTACCGCTGTGGCTCCTCTTTCTCTTTGCCTCTTTGCCATGGCTCTTTGCACCACTGCTACTCCGTGACCTGGACCTCCTGACCCGGCTCTTGCTCCGCACGTGACTCTTCTTCTTGCTTCGGCTCTGGCTCCTACTGCGAGGCCTGCTTTTACTTCTCGCCCTGCTCTTGCTTCTCGCCCTGCTCTTGCTTCTCGCCCTGCTCTTGCTCCTCGCCCTGCTCTTGCCCCGCGCCCTGCTCTTGCTCCTTGCTCTACCTCGGCTGGGTGCTCGGCTTTTGCTTCGTGCACGACTCTTTGCTCGAGATTTGCCGCGGCTTCGACTGCGGCTTTTGCTCCTGGTCGCGTGCTTCTGGAACTCGGGGTCCAATTTAAGGATGTCTTTCAGGACATTAGCCGACTTAAATGCGTCAGCCAGGTTGTATGCCATGTTCACTTTGAGATAGTCTGGGAGAGGCTTGTTGGCTGCGATGCATCTCAGGAATTCCTCACCAGCCCGTTCACTGAAAAGCAGCATGCATGTGCTTCAAACGACAGCAAACTCAAAATATACATTAAAACATGATTGCAGCTGTTCCTGCTTAGACTTACACAACATATGTAATCAACCGTAGCACACACATACCTGCTGTCTGGAGGGTGATGTTCCACAGGAGTGGGATTCCACTGTGGGACTTGAGCGTGATGCGGTTGTACAGGAGGGACGATCTGCTGGCTGCCTCCCAAAGCATTCACTGTACTACGATCTATGGAGAAGCTGCTACAGTGGGGCTGAGAGTTTTCAGAATTCATGTTATAACGACAAATTATAAATAATTTGTAAAAAAAAATATATATATATAATTTGTAAAAATAAATAAAAAATGGACAGTTAAACTTTTTTTATATCTTTAAGTAGTAAGTGTACACTAAAAACTGTTTGAATCTGTGGTTATTACACAGTGTACAGGGAGATCAGCTGCATCTTGCCGCAAACGACATGCTCAACAGACAGAAAACCAGCATCACCTGAAATAAATAACACTGGTGAACACCTGAAATTAAATAGGCATTTCCTAATAATCAGCAACAATCGAGTTAAGTGTAGACTCAGGAATAATCCGGACATGAGGACCACTGCTTTTATGCTACATGACCAAGTAAAACTGTCAAGTTTGCAGTTTATTGATCTACAAAGGAATAAACTGCAAACTTGACAGTATTACTTCAAACCAGGAAAACTGGTTTACTTTATGTTTGAATGTGGGAAATCTGTAAATAATCTTAAATAAACTCTTATTTAAAAAAGTAATGTGACATTGTATTGGGCTAAATTCAAGATATTTTTGGAAGAGATTACAAAGAAACAAAAGCAGGACCAGGGCATGAATCATCTGCTAAGCAGCCAATAATTACTGTTACAATCTCCATCACAGGATATCTCGATAAGGAGCTCAAAAAGTCTGGAAAATGTGAAGAGCCACAGAAAATCGGTCCGACAGGACAGAGTGCGAGTATGTGACTAATAAACACATGTGGGACATATGTCCTGCTTTAATGGACTAGCTCATGCTACACTTTTACAGGAGAAGAAGCTCCAAGGATCAGGACTTTGTCCGTATCTCAGGTAAACCTTTCCAACAGGATTTGTTGGGAAAGTGAGGGTTGCCTTATAATCAGTTGTCCTATTTTCAGGCAATACACATTTCAATGACAGGTTCTTAATAATTAAAAAACAAAGAGTTTGTTGTCCCATTTTGTTAATGGTATAAGGTGTATATTATCTTTAACCCCAGTACATACATTGTAAGCAAAGTGATAAATCCTTGAGACTTGGGGTCATGTCAGAACTAGAAGACCAGACTATAAGACGAGGACAGTGCGTCGGCGTTGCTCCACGTCGAACATGCTAATGCATCACCCAGATGTGGGACGGGGGAACTCCTAACCGCGCTGCTTTCAAGCAGCCAAAAGCAGATCGAGACAAAACAATTACTAAAGCAATCGCCATCACCGTTGGCATATAGCCACGGTGGAACTAATTGCAACACTCCCTCTAATGCACACGTTTTTTAATTATTGCCCTTATTTTGTATTTTCAATATCATAGCATGAGGGATACTTGTAATGTATAGTACACTATAGCCTACTGTAAGTGTTGTAGAATGGTAGTAGTAGTACAATGTGTAGCATGTTGCCCGTGCTGAGACCATGGGACCAGACAAAAGCTTAAAGAAAGACAGCAAACAGGTCTCCGTTACAACTTTCTGATGTATTTTGTACAAACACTGTTGAATTCCCTTTGTGAACAAAACATGGCAACAAAAAGACATTATCAAAAGGTGGATACACAGCGTAAATGAAATAAATGATACAATCCATATAAAGTACACAAGACATATGGAAGTGTCAAGTGGTGAAATGATTCCATCTGCAGTTACTGTCTCTAAATGTATTTGATCAACATTTCATAGCCTGCTTTGATCTTTATATCTCTAATTCTACTTGATAACTGACTTCAGTTGAAGTTGATATTAAAACAAGACATCAATACTTCAGCCACACTGGTGGCCCGGTGCTGAAAGGATGTCCGTCCGTCCGTCCATCCAATAACTGCCCAAATATTTCACTCTGGACCAAGTGTTGGAACAAAGGACTGACAGATCACCATCTTTCAGGCAAGGTCACACAACCATGTAAAATGGTGGGATTTTGTTCACATTGAGTCAAACTTTGGTGAAATCTGATAGAAACTTGCTACATTGACCAAAACCAAGTTGTCTTGACAGTGCTGACCTTTGAGGGTCTTGTCTAAATTGTCCACCTATATTTCCCCAACCATAACCATTGGAGGTTGATGCCTAGCCTCAACCATCGAGGGTTACCATCTAGACACGACCACCTTTGAGGGAAAGGAGAGCTGGAGAGTCCAAAATGGAGTCAGCTATTGAAGAACAATGTATAGACTCATACATAAGTAATCCCTCTCAATTATGGCCCACTAAAAGTGTGTGGCGGTGGGTGTATCTGCAGAGACCCCGCCCCCCCACACACAAGCACGCATCCAAGCGGAAGCTACGAAAATTGTGGACACGGCTTCAAAACAGTTTTTAATATAGCGAGGCGAAATGCCAAGGAGACAAGGCTTGTTCCAAAACAAGAATGACTTAGGGATGGGCTGCAGCATGTGGTGTGCAGGTGGTACATTGGGCTGTGTTCTGGCTACGACAGTGGGGGGGCGTGCACTCCTGGTGTTGCTGAGTCAGGGAGAGGAGCCAACAATTCCAGCATCGTATCCCTTTAGGTAAGCGTACACAAGAACCGCATCATTTTGAATCCCTTCACTTGTAGTATTTCCTTTTGATGATACCTGAATGTTAATGTAGCAGTTTAACTAATTTGGCACATGCTTTCATCCAAAGTACAAATGAGGTACATTCCAAATCACAGTAAAGCAGTAGTGTACTTTCTTCTTCTTCTTTTCCAGCTATAGACCAATGATGCACTGTTCTACCAGGTCCAATGGCTCTGCCAACCCTCGATTCCTTTATATTTGTGAATGCAAAATATGGGAATAAATGTAAAGGACATACTGATTATTGATCACATATAAGATCGATACAAATATACATGTATCACAATATAATGTTTAGGACATAAGTGACAGAAAATATAAGAGTCAACTTAATGTTATAATAGTCATATTAAAAAAGTTATAACCACTAAAATTAAAATAGCTCTTTAGTCTAGAGTCCTTTCAGTTGCATAGATGTTTAAACCTATATAATATCTGCCTAGGAAAAGGCACAGCTCGTCTATGTTTCTATAAAAAAGGAAGAAAAATCAGCCGACTTACCCATTTCAATGTGAACCAGGTTTATGGTACTGTCAGGTCCACTGGAGCCAATGGAAGTGGCTGATCCTGACTGTGACAAATTTGACCGCACTGTCTGTCATCATGCCATTGAAATGACCTGTTAGAAAATGTGGAAGTCCATAGAGAGCATCCAGGATGCATAGATGAAGCTGCACGCATAACAAATGGTGTGTGGACCAAAAGTCAGTTGTGGCTGCTGCCAACACTATTGAGCTTTTATAGCTACAGTTTGAAATGTATGCTTTGTAAGTAGTTATAGTGCTGCAGGAATAAGTCCTATAACACCAAAATGAGTCATAATTTTTACACTTACGGTTCCCTCGTCACAAAGTCAATGGTTTTTTTTGAATGTTTTTTTTGGTGAGATGCCTGAAATAAGGTCTGTGGTTAAAACAAGCTTGAGAGATTTTAACATTTTGTTTTAAGATATAAAATACATCAGAAAAATTGCCCACTTGTGAATTTTGAAGCTTAAGGAGACTAACAAGTGGCTAAATGAGACTAGCAAACGTCATCACTAGAACACTTTAGCTTCGTGGTGTAGGCTAGCTAATTTACAGCTTACCATTAGCTTTTAACTTACTCCAACGTGTAAGTATCATACATTTTTTTCCTGCACTAATCCAAAAAGCCATAAGAAAAATCCCATTGGCTTTTTGTCGAGGGAACCAGTGTGGCGCTAACTTTCCGTAGTTGTCCTACAAAATGACGTCATCGCTGCAGAGCTCTACTGTGTTACTTTTATCTTGACACTTTCAGCCACTCTTATCATACACGGTTGAGTTGGTTAGATTGTATTGTGTGTCATTAATCATGGGCTCTCTCTGTGTTATTGTATTATGTCCCAATGTTCTAAACTGCACTCTGCCATGATGAGAAATCTTGCAGTGAGTCACATAGAAGTGGGCTCTTTGCTTCAGATGGAGCATGTGCCAATAAATCAAACATGTTACCTTATTACAACCATAACATCTAACTATGTAAAACACACATAAAGCTGTTCTGTGTTTGAAAACACTAGGGTCACAAGAACAGCTACTAACATAATCACTGAGCCAAAAAACCAAACACAGCCTTTAGGGTACCTTTGTGATGATAACTTTCGTAGGTTTC
The DNA here is from genome assembly GCA_032191485.1 of Leptoclinus maculatus. NCBI lineage: Eukaryota > Metazoa > Chordata > Actinopteri > Perciformes > Stichaeidae > Leptoclinus > Leptoclinus maculatus. The sequence goes on along the minus strand of JAVDOI010000022.1, from coordinate 54,733 downwards.
TTGTATTATTAATGAAACCTGATGCAAGATTTTACTGACTAGCTGATGTTTCTTTTGCCTGATACCAGACATAAAGCTGGGAATGTTTAACTTAGATATGCATTAGATCGGCGTATTATTAGGCATGTGTTGGCAACGCTTTAAGGGTAAATACCATAAGTTTATATGACGAAACGAGGACAGTAAAACAAGATTTCGGCTACCTTCGCGGGTCACTTGCCTCGCGTCATATTTGTCCCTAAAATGTGAGACATGGTAGGGAACCCGTTTGGGACGATACATGTACACAATAAGATATGATGCTGTGTACTCAGGTGGCCCTACTTCTTCTTATACAAAGTCAGATACATACATGTGTAGCTGCTTCTCATGTGGTCTATGTGCTAGCATAACTACCATGTAGCTAGCTAACTGAGCTAGCGTCATTAGCCTGTTGGGTACGTACACTGGTGAAATGCTCTCTCGGTGGCCTGTTGTGGAGAAAATGTCTCTCCGGTGCGGAGGCCGAAAATGGTCCGCAAGTTGCAGGTGGCAAATGTCCTGGGGGAGGAACACCACAGGGCCCTCGGGGTCTGAACGGAGGACCATGGGATGGTTGAGGTCCGAACGGCGGAGGTCTGTGACCAGGCGTAGCGTTTCCTGGGCAGTACATGTTCGTGTTGACGAGGAGATGCAATGTCCCGTCTCGCAGACTAACGAAACCAAATTGAAGCGAAAACGGTATCCTGTCGAACGTGCTGTTTTTTGCACACTGTTTCGGGTCTGGTTCAGGTTTGGTTCCACGATCGGCGCCGACTGTGGCTGCCACCGGAAGTACAACAGTAACACGGGACAACATCCGGGGTAATCAATTCAGGTCTAAAGGGCCCAATCCCCGTTACCCTGACAACGACAACAAATATGTACAATTGTGTTTATTATATATTTTTTACTACCCGATTTGAACATCTTCCAGGCTTTTTCTTCACAAGATGAGGTCATTTCAAATAATCTATTTACTCGTTTTTTGTCAAAACAGCTTCAATGACTAAATTAATTGTTTGATGAATACATCTGTTATAAAGTCTCTGCTTCCATGTGTTTTTATGTTCCATCTTTAATCCTTAATATTTCTGAGTCAACTTAATATGACAGGCTGAACACACACCTGCCGTCCTCTTTGTTTACCTTTTTGTACGTCTCCTGCTTCCACTCGGTACCCCGTGTTTAACGGCACATTGCTATGAATTGTGGGTAATTCCCCTGGGCAAAGTCTGCAGAAATGCAGATGTAGGGAACGAGTTCATAAAGGGCTCAACGTGTCTGCCAGAGAGCCCTCAAACACTCGATCAGACACAGGGGGACAGAACTAAACCCTCAAGGATTTTGCGGGAGCGCGCCTCAAAATCTGCGAGCCCGTGAGTGTGGAGATTAGGCCCAATTTGGTAGATCTATAGAGTTACACTCGATGTCTTTTATATTCTTTACATTTCATTTAGTATGTACGCCCTCTGGCGTTTCGGAGAATAATGCAGGGCATACATAGAGTATAAACGCCTCAGCGCGAGTGTAAATACAGCTTTATTCTATTATATATTGAAACTGCTTTCAATAATCTAAAAGATTAATTCAGATCCCGGGGAAAATTAATTTGTATAATATTTACAGCATAATATAGTATTTCAAATGTCCTTATTCAAGTTCCCTCTTGATTTACTCAATGGTGATGACTTTTTAATTGATATATTGAATGCAATTACTAGTAGGTATAAACTTTTTTTGTCCTGTGTTATAGTTTTTTCCCTGGACAGATCTTTTGTAGTGAAAACGTAAATAAGCTTTCTGGAGAAAACTATTTCTCATATGTTTGTACAGTTCCTTGACTTAGATAACCAGACCATTGAATGAAAAGTGATAATGTTCTCATTTCAGATTTTATTGCTCATTCACACACCCATGCAAACCTTCCAACATCCATATTTGTATGCACACAATCTTCCATGAGCAGTCAAAGATGACATATGTTAAATAAGTAACAAAGGAGATTCCAGTCAAACCTACCGAAACAAAATGTAGACTGGAAAGATGAAGTTGTTTTCAAGTAATCGTCAAATTCAATGAAACTATTAAGGATTTCAGGAGTGCACTTCTAATGTCAGATATACAGTAGGCGCACCAACACTGAAATCTTAGGACGCAATCCTGTCTTTCAAAAACATGTCCAATATAAGGCTAATTAAGTGTCACGGTGAGGTCAAAACAGCAGAGTCCAACTAATCAAGTAACCATCTAGAGAAGAGCTGTTGGCTTGAAGAAAAACAATAACACACCATCATGAAAAAGCAAAGGACTACAATAAAACTGCCCTCTGTGGTAAAACAATAAATCCCAAACAGCCTGTACTGAGTGTGTACAGTATCTGTGTGGATCTCCTACGTCCTCAAACATCTTCGTCAACTTTTAACCGTGCTGAAAATTCTAAATTGGATGATAAGGCATTTCAAATCTGTTCACATATGCTATGGAGTCAATCTTTGAGTGGACTCTGCTGCGATGCCCCTCACTGCGTCTTCAACTAGTGTAGTGTCTGCCTTGATTAAAGCCAGCTTGGCTGTAGTGCTGCCCGCCATGTTGGAAGAACTGTTCAAACTGTCCTCCTTGGTTAAAATTCTGCCCCCCTCTCCCTCCCCACCCTCCTCCTCGTCCTCCTTCTCCTCCTCCTCCTCCTCGTCCTTCTCCTCCTCGTCCTCCTCGTCCTCCTTCTTCTCCTCCTCCTCCTCCTCCTCGGCCTCCTTCTCCTCCTCGGCCTCCTCTTCCCCTGCCCCCACGACTTCCTCGACCCCCTCCTCTCTCCTGATGCCAGCCTCCATCTTGTTGGTAATTGTCATGGTAACCACCTCCTCCTCCTCCTCCTCCTCCTCCTCCACCTCCTCCATGGTAGCCAGGATCCTGGAAGCCTCCTTGGTTGTTCCCTCCTCCTCCGTAGCCACCTCTCCCTCCTCCCCCTTGATGACTTCCGGCATCTTGATAGTGGCCCTGGCTGTAACCGCCTCTCCCTCCTCCAACACCGTCTCCCCAGCCTCCCTGCACCTTCCCCCCTCTGCCGCCGCCTCCTCCTCCTCCTCTACCTCCCCTGTCTCCATGTCCTCCCCCGCCTCCTCTTTCATATCCTCCACGGCCACCTTGGGAGTGGGTATCATAGCCCCCCCTGCCGCCTCCGTGCCCACTCCCACCATAGTGTCCTCCGCCTTGGGGAGCATCCTGACGCTTCTGCCAGGAGGGCATCTCGGGGGGAGGAGCCTCAATCTCACAGGGTCGGCCTCCTCTGTCTGGCACTCGGCCCATTAGAACCTGAAAAACAAACGCACATTAAAACAAAACGTTTGAAAGGGAAACCCACAAACCCAAATGTGACCCCACTTTTGCTTGTTGTTTGTATGAGCTTAAGTTTAAGTTAACGTGATGCGTTAAGAGCCTCGCTGTTCTTTATGAAAAGGAACGGACTCGGGATGGAGGGACAGAGTTGTTCCACCGCCGAGTCGATAGAGGAGGTAGTGACAGAGCTCCTTACCCTCCAAGCAGAGGACAAGATCAACCGGCATATTACAGGGACGGTGAAGGAGAAGTCGCTGCCCGACACGCATGTTATATGTCAAACTAGACGCCGACGCTGTTGTTTTAAACGTCACACCTCTTTTGCTGCTGTGATGCCGGCTATCTGAAATCAGCATTTCGCTATCGTTTGAAAAAGCCAGCATAACAGCAGCTCTTCTGTACGGCAGTATTGCTGAATCTCTGTGTCGAAGGGGCTAAGGGAAGGGCTTTAAACCAAAATATGAATGTAGACTGGAAGTACATCCTCAACCTTTTCTACTTTCTATCTAAAACCAAATGTGTCCGATTCAAATCAACACGCCATATTTTGGCAAAAAACATCTTTAAACATTTTCTAGAGCAACTAATGTGTATTAATACCTTGCTGATAATAGTCCCCAAAGAATGCACTATTTTCTCCTGTTGGAAATGTTTGAGTAACATATATGGTGCACACTACAGTGACCAGCTGTTTTAGTGAATCACTGAGCCATAAAAATTAAACTACATATTGTGCGGTCGGGCCGTGCAGCCCTGCCAGAAGAAACAAAGCATCCAGCAATATTGGCCAAAACAGCCACATCTCAGAAAGCATTCTTCGCCAAATTCATGAAAAGATTGGGCATAGTGGGAGGAATCCCATGCTTTCCACCCATCGACGCCAATACTGGATACGTAACGCCAACTCAGCAGTCATTAGAGTGAATAACCTGCCAGCGCCAAAAGACAGGTCAACAAAAATGTCAGATCTTCCCCATTCACATATGTCAGAATAGACTATTTTGGACCTATTGAAGTGAAAAGGTGGAGGAATCCAGTTAAAAGATATGGAGCTATATTGAAAAAGGCCCTGCAGAAAGTCCATCAAGGCAAAAATCCAGAAATCAATCCTGCAAGAGGGTATCAAGTGGACTTTCAACCCACCTCATCAGGGAGGTGTTTGGGAGTGCCTCATACAATGACGAGCGCTTGCAAACAGCCGTGTGTGAAATAGAGGCGATCTTAAACGACCACTTAAACACCTCATCCAGCTTAAAGTGTAGAACAAGGACTTTGATTTCTTCAGAAGATGAAAGCGAGTGCATGCATTGTGGAAAAGGTGGGTCAAGGAAAACCTCAATATAATGAAGGAACAGAGCACCTTTTGCCACCGTAGACCTTGTTCTTGTAATCTAATGGAGAACACGTCACCCAGGAACTCATCATAGAAGCTATGGCAGACTTCTACTGACACACACCTCACGAATAAGGACACGCATGCACGCTACCACACATGGTAGTTTGATGAACTTGGACAGGGGCCAGAATTTCGTAGCCGTTAAAAGAAATGGTTTAAATTTGCTGTTTCCATTGAACATTATGAGCCCATATTTTGGTATTTAAATGACGTTGAATATGAAATGTAGTGCTTTGGGTTGCATTCATTTTGATATCATAGATACTCGGTCCCACCGTTAGCTGTTAGAGGTGATGTGGGTGTTTCAGTAAATGTTAGGCAGCTGAAGCCGTGGTTGAGATATTGTCTTCTAAACAGAGAAACAGGATGAAAACAGTGTGGGAATAACCTACCTTATTAATGGCACACGCAGTCTTCTCTCTTATCTTGCCACTGCTGGTACGTAGGATCTTGGAGAAGTCTTGTCGAGCAGCGAGAAGGTGAGCGAGAGAGACTTTACTTTTGGTGTCAAGAGCAGAACGTAGTGGCTGGTAGACTTTGGCCAACTTGTCAGCGTGCGTCTGTAATAAAAACATACAAAAGAAGTCAGCGATCTGTCATAGTATTATGAAAAAGTTAATTCATGGTTTCATATCGCAGAAAATCAGGCCAACACACAATGCTTTGAGTAACAATGAAGAAACAAACAATACAAGCGCTGCTACTAGATTCATCAACGTGTTTGACGTGTATTTCTTACATTATAGAATACTGTGAATCTGTTTCAAATCGGTGTGTTGTGCTCTTTCTAGATTCAGGACGAGTCTAACTTTCCACGTACCTTTGCTCTGCCAGACCAACCAAACGACTGCACGGTCACATCGAGGCGTTTCAACAACATCTTTCTTCTCACTTCATACTCATTTACAAGTGCTTGGTTTATGGGTTCAATCTTTTCCTGGCAAAATGAGAACAAAAGGAAAAGAGAAAAATGATTTACGGTCATTCACTTATGCCGTGTTACGGAGTTATATTATGTTTCTTGATGGATTTTCAGTATTTACCAAGTGCACAGGTCCAAGGGCCTTCTTCAGCAAAGGCTCTCCTACGTGATTGGGTGGGACTTTACTCATGGCTTCTTTCAGCTGTGAAAAATGGACAACAGGCATGTATTATGTGTATGAACATTGACATAAAGGACATTGAAACAGGTAGATCAAACAGCAGATACAACACATTAAACCCCACTGTCAGAAGCAGAAATTATTACTATTACATGGTAATGCCAAAACATTCAAAACAAACTAATCCCTGTCCTGTGAGGACGGGGATCCGTTATGAATGTCCATCCAAAAGGTAAGGTGATCATTTCACATGGGTGACTCCCATGTTAACCAATCGCACTTTAAATGATGACATGATCAAAATGCAGCAATATAATACAATTATTTTCAGCACTTCTAAATGGAAAGCACTTTGAAATGCGTCCCTAAAGTTCACTGAGTCAATGGAGCACCAGACTAGTGCTCATAGTTCGGGCTGGCTCAGGTTTGCCTTGGACCAGCCCCTAGATCAGCTGCTATAGGCTTAGACTGCTGGGGGACTTCCTAGGATGCACTGAGCTCCTCTCTCCTCTTCGCTCTCTCTCCTTCTGTATGAACTCATGTCCCATTAATGCTCATTACAGAGTCTTTGTGCTTTCTCGCCTCACAGGTTCCGATGGATCGTGGTTTTACATCTGGACCGTGGTCCTGCCTGACATCCACTGCTCTACAATATCCAGCCACGGCTATCGGCATTTAAATGCGGTGGGTTTGCAGCTCTTGGAGGTAGATTAAACACCACTGATTCAGTGGTAGGACACAAGTGTTTTTCAGGGGTTAAAAGAATGGACAACTTATAATGTAGATTTCACCTCGTTCAGCTTCTTCTTGTGAGAGCACGTCGTATCTCTGTGTCACCAGACAAACTCACCTTCTTCTCAATGCCACTGAAGAACTGGAACATGGTGATGTTGGCTGGAGGCTTAGACATGCCCAGGGACATGCAGATCCCCTTCAGCTCCTGGAACATGGGGCTGCCTGCCTCCTGGGCTTTCTTTTCAGGCTTTGTAACCAGGATCATCCTCGACGCCTCCAACTCAGACACCAAAAATGCTGAGATAGAAATGTGACTGGTTAAACTCCAATTACAGGATGCTGAAGTTTCAGAAAGTCACATTTAAAACAGTTTCAGTGCCATCTGAAATATGCTGAAGAAGTTGCCTTGGCACAAAAGAATACAAAAATAAACAGAAGATTCACCACAGGTGTAATTAAGTTATGATTAATTAAAACCAGTTTTAGGTGCGGCAGTATGGCACAATACAAGAGCCGTTGAACTGGCACGACTTGCAGCCATTATTAACATCATTAATGTCGTTACACCCATGTTTGACAAGTCAGACTATGTGCTGTAAGAAAAGTCTATTCTGTGGTGAAACATTAAGCATCCGGCCATCCCAACACTTTGCATTACACCCTGCTGAATGAGAGGAAGGATGAGATATACACACGTTTACATGCTTTCCTATATACTACGAGTGATACTGGAGGATTCCACTAGAGGGCACACCAGCGAACTCAGACCGTTTAGAATTTCAGAATTTGCATGATGTAAACGATAATAAAGGAGACGCCATCAAAGATGCTATTTTGTCAAGCATGTCGGTCACTGTGAAGAAAAACGTTCCACTACTGTCGTCGCTGCCGACGTGCCTGTTGACCCCTGACCCACTTCACCACACTGCCCCTACCGTTCATGTGTGTATTGCATCTTGCGGAAGCGTAGTGTGAATGTGTGAGGATGTGCATAACCAAACGGACGCAGGATAGGCAGGGTATCAAGGCAAGGCAGCCATCACGTGCACACAAAAGAGTAATTAATAGGGCTGCGTTATGGCAAGCACCTCCCGATACGATACGCATCGCGATAGACGTGTCACGATATGAAATATCACAATATATTGCGATATATTTATCGATATTTTTGCACAACCCAAGTAATAAAAAGCAAGTATATCTACAGCTTAAGCCAAAAGCATCAGGTGAAAAGTGAACGAGTCTCATCAGCTGGAATGCGAAACAGCTTACAGCCTATACTGGTACTGACACAGAAACATAAACAATAACTAAAACAAACAATACAAGAAATGGGAAATGCTTGAGTAAGTCTGTTGTGTGGATGTTTACCATATTATGAATAATTGCACTTGTATTCTCCTATTATTTTTGCACCTGTGTGAGGGTGCATCTAGTGGTGGCTGGGTGCAATGTCAACACCCAGTGTAGCAAAAAGAGTCACACTATACCAGTGTTGGTTGTGTACGTCCTCAGAAAGGAATGTGACACGTGGTTAAAGCAAGTATTTCTCCAGCCTTGAGGCCGTTACACATTGGGGGCATGAGAGTTAAATCACACAAAGAAACCGACCCAATGTTTAACGGCCTTAAGGAGGCCTTGTGTGCTTGGATTACTTTGTTATGCAGTTAACACACCAGTCATAATTCCCCTGGCATTGTGAGAGGTGAATAACGGATGTCACAGCCTTAGAAGTCATGTTTTTCTGGATCTAATTCATGCCGATGTGAAGAGGGGTTCCTGTGGATTTTGAAAAATAACAATAACTATTTGGAAAAGTAACTCATGCATATTTAAAGTAACTTTAAAAAGTGTTACATTTGGGAATGGAATATGGTGTAATCGAGTTAGCAGTCAACCGAGAGGAAACACTGTATGACTATGCAACACTTCATCACAGGCGGGTGTGGTACAACAGTCCACTTAAAGTGCAAACGTCTTTAACCTCACGGGTTATTGGAGCTATGCTTTTTCTTCAATGAAATCATTTTGAATAAAAAAAGCCGCAAAGCTGCAAAGTGCTGTTATCATACTGAGGAGCAGCAGACAGTCGGTCCTGTTGAGGAGCCTCTGGGTGACGTCTCCGCTGGTGAGGACAGAGTAAGGACAGGCGAGCTCTGACAGCAGGCCGCTCATCTCCAGCTGGAAGGCCTCTGCCTCGCTCGGACCTGGAGGGGGGGGGGGGGTAGAAGGACACACACACACACCAAACATGATGTCACAAGGCAGAAAAATAGTTGGGTTAAATCTCACACATAGTTACAATAGATGTGTTAGCAGCAACTTGGCAGACCTCAAACAGAAACCGTACGACTGAATTTGCAACGTCTACCATTGGCTAACATCTTAGTAATCCAACATAATGACATTTAACATGTATATATATTTAATTTGTCATTTCTTTGCCTTTGTTATCAACCTTCAGCTAGCAAGAAAAGGAATGGCTACTCGTAGAACCATTTGATTGAACTCTTCCGTCACTATTAAATACGTTCTATTGATTGGGACACAGCAGCAGCGTGACTTCATGGTGATAGAATGTGCCTCACAGTTGGTGGCGTGGACATTCTCCTCCAGCCTGCAGTAGAGTCTGAGCTCGGAGACGATCCACGCACAAAGCTTAGTAAACTCAGGTGAAGCTGCTCCTCTGCTCACAGCAGGATCCAGAGCTCCTTCCTCCAACAGAGGGCCTTGGTACCTACAGTAACACACAGCTCATGTAAAACACACATCAAGCCACATGCAATCTGACACGCACACCTCATCAGTACAGCAGAATGATAAGCCATACTGAAGACTGATTCAATGAGGGTCTGACACGTAGCCTTCAAAGTGCCTTTAAAGTCAAACCACAGTTTAAAAAAGGGTTCTTTAGTCAAGTCGTTATCTGTTATTGGGAAACCTACTCGCGCACAGAGGCAGATTTGTCTCGAGACCTTTACTGACCTGTGAGAGGCTACAAGATATCTGAGCGCAATCACAATCAATGGTTAATCACAATAAATCATGTATTTTTAGACAGTGGGGCTAGAAGTGGTTAACAGAAGCGAATGTGTTGGAGCTACCCTCATATCAATCATGACGGGAGCAGCTTGTGCTGACGCAGCTTCAGGCACATGTAAAACCAGTGTGTGGGTCTATTAATACCCGGGACCGATGGCCACGGTTCACTGCACGTTCACTAGCGATGACACACCGTCAGACTACGCGTTAGCTACAACAGCACGTTAACGTTAGCCGTTTGGCTAAAGCAAGCTACCCTGTCACGTAAATGGGCTGGCTAAAATAAGAAAGACTGGCAAGGCTGCTCAATGGAATGGCAGCTTTCGCACATCATATTCATACAGCGGCAGACACATTCAGTATTTTATAACTTACCCTAAATCTTCAAGAGAGACAAGAATGTCATTCTCCATCCCAATAATCTATAGTTGTGCTCTAAAATCACGTACAATGAAATATAGTTTTCACATCAGCCAGCTCAGCTGATACACGTTTAACTTCTTCTACTTACTCTTTGGATTCATTGGCGGCTTGTAAACAGCTCACCGATGCTCTAGCGCCCCTACCGGAGCCACGGTGTATTACCGGTGCTCTAGCGCCCCTACCGGAGCCACGGTGTATTACCGATGCTCTAGCGCCCCTACCGGAGCCACGGTGTATTACCGATGCTCTGGCGCCCCTACCGGAGCCACGGTGTATTACCGGTGCTCTAGCGCCCCTACCGGAGCCACGGTGTATTACCGGTGCTCTAGCGCCCCTACCGGAGCCACGGTGTATTACCGATGCTCTGGCGCCCCTACCGGAGCCACGGTGTATTATAATGTGTTGCTTCCTGAAGTGCGGATGCTGCTTCCCTTTGTTCCTCTTCATATATAATCATACACCTTGGTATTGATTTCGATTAACTTTCGATGAAGGTATTTTAATTTAATTTAATTTTAATAAAGTAGAGAAGGTATTAATATCCAACATAAGATGTGGGCCCATTTTGGTGAATGTAGGATTAACTGGGCCATAGTATATCTGGCAATGTATTGGCTCCACTATAACTGTTGTTGACAAATAAAGACTTGAAACTTGAAATTACAACATAAGAATAGAAAATAAAAAAAACTTTTAAATATTTGTCCAATAAATAACCAAAAAGAAAATTGAAGTGCCATTCTATGAAGAAAGTAAAGTGCTTATACTTTGGGTTGTCATTCTGTATTAAATACCAACTTACTTCTTTTGCAGATTCTTTAAATGATAAACATGCAATTATACCTCCCGTCTCAGAAACATAATGTTGACTGAGGCAGAGGGAAGTTGACTACTACTGCTACTACAAATATCACTACTGCTACAACTAGTACTTATTCTAATGCTACAAATACTTCTACTCCTAATAATACTTCTAATACAACTACAACTTCTACTACTACTACTACAAATATCACTACTGTTTTTTTAAGCTACAGAAACCGTTCAAATATCAAAATGTTCAGCTTTCAGGAGAGGGGATATGACTTTCCATATCTTTAATCTTTAAACTTTTAATTATTAAGCTTTTAGCAATTTTTATTTAATGGGATGTCTATGGAGAAAATCTTCAAATCCTGTTAAACTTGAACTTTCAAAGCCTTCTTCTTCCTCATACTTTCAGCTACAGACACCATAGAGACGATCTGACAACCAGAACAGGGAAAGCAGGGGAGTATATATGTGTGGGGTTGTCAGAGGGAAAAGCCAGGGGCAGGTGATTGAACACAGGTGAAGTGAATGAGAACAATCAGGAGACACACACACACACACACACAGACACATGAGGCAAAGCCTAATCATGACACATGGGATACCTGGAATACCAGTGAAGGGTTGCATGATGATGAGTGTGTGGAGCGGGGGCGGGTGTCTCTATTGAGGCTATTTAAAAGATGCTGACTCAGCGTTCCCAGTATCTTCTCAGTCAACCATGGGTCGCCCTGGGATTCAGATGTGGACGTGGACACTTTGTGTTTTCTTCAGCTGTGTGGGTCGAGCATTGGCAGGACCGTAAGTTTACCCGAAACTGTCTCCGAAAAAGAATAAGTGTGTGGTTGACTTAATTGAACATGAATCTTTGCTGCCAGTTTTGGAGTTTCTTCCATATCAAATCCAATAAGATCTCTGTTTGTTTCTGTGGCTGTAGGCAGTACATGGTGGCCATTCCTGCGACCCTTGAAGCTGGGGCTGAGGCCAAATTCTGTGCGAGTCTCCTGCAGCCCAACGAGGCTCTGGTCATGACCGTCACTCTGAAGTCTTCAGAGGCGAATACAACCCTCCTTACGCGGACGTCCAATACAGAATTTCATATGTGCACTCCATTTGAGGTGAGCTCTCAAGAGTTGATTAATTTGCTCATTTCCACACAATTCATTGAAAATGTGTTTATTAAAATACATTAAAACCTTGATGGGACCAAAATGTTAGTGTGGAAAACTATTGTGAGCATGTATGGAAAAAGTTCCATTGGCTTTTATAAAACAAGTAACTTTAATTTTATATGCGAAAAAGTTCTGTTAGCACATAACGCACTCAATTTAAGGTGAGCGCTCAAGATTTGATTATTTTTCTCATTTCCACAAAATTCCTTGAAAATATGTTCATTAAGATACAGAAATGTAAACCGACAGTATGGGTTAAAATCACAGAAGCTTAGAAAAAATATTTTAGCGTGAAACTATTGTGAGCATGTCCAAAAACTGTTCCATTGGCTTATATGAAATGAGTAACAATAGTTTATATGAAATAAAATACTTTAGCATATATGTAAATAACATTAGCTTCTATGAAAATATTCCGAATACATGTAGTGTATTTATGAAAAATTATAAAATAGCTATAACTTTGTGATTCTGTCGAGGCCAGCAGAGAAAGCTTTGCTGGCCCTGACGGCCCACCACTGTGTAAAAGTAACTTCAGCTTATATGACAAAAGTTACGTTAGCACTTAACATGCTCAATTTAAGGTGAGCTCTCAAGATTTTATTAATTTGCTAATTTCCACAGCATTCATTGAAAATGTGTTGATTAAAATACAACATTAGCACCTGAATGGGATTACGCAACACGTATAGAACACTCAGATTTATAAACAAAAGCACAAAAAATAAAATCTGCATGAATAATTTTTTCAGTATAAGAGAGTAAGAGGTTCTCACCGTGTTCGGAAACATTTTTTTTTTCACAGGTTCCTTTAAGGCAGAATGAAGAAGTGCAGAATTTCGAGGTGGAGGTACGAGGCAACACTTTTTACTCAAAAGAAGTCCGGAAAGTCCTGATCAAAGTTTATCTTCCAAAGACATTCGTCCAAACGGATAAACCAATCTACCTCCCTGGACAAACGGGTAACCTTGAGTTGATGATCTATGATGTTGTATACAATATGGTACCACACTGTAATATAGACAGATTTCCCCTTTAATAGTAATTGGGCTGGGAGTGCAACACAGAGTATAAAATAATGCACCTTGCTTGTTTGGAGTTAAATGAATGCAGCAGTCATCCTTGCTTTCCTAAAACTTTTCGTATTTTATGTCACACGTCAACATTAAGTCTCTCAGGTAGTGAGAAATTAATAGTGTGTGTGTGCTCTCAAGATTTGATTAATTTGCTTATTTCCACAAAATTCATTGAAATTGCCCCAGAATTTCAACAGGCAGTAAGGATTAAAATCACAATTAGAAACAAAATGTTGTGAGCATGTACGAAAAAATAACAGTGTACATGAAAAAGTTACGTTAGCATATGTGAAATGTTAGCTGCTGCACCAGTTAAGAGCACAGTCTAGATTATTATTTTTTTTTTTTTTTATACATTTTTAGATTAATTAAAAATGGTAACGTAGTATCTTCCTTTCACAGTGGTGCTTTTCATCATCACCAGTTTCTGTACAAAACGATCCACCACAAATTTATTTTAAAATCCAAGGCTGTGACCAGATTACTAGATACTGATAACTAATAATGAGCTGAAAGGGAGGTTTTCCACTCATTGAATTTGCAATATGTGCAGTTTTATGGCAGACAACAGAGGGAATAACGTAAATGCTAATAGCTAATGATTCTAGCTTTTACTAACTTGTGAATTCAACAGTAATGATATAATTTCTGAGCAGTTTTACTAGCCTGTTAGGATGTTTATCACTGTTGTAGAAGAGCTGCAAAAGCTTCATGTTGAATAATCTCTCTTTATTCCTCTCAGTGCATTTCAGAGTCATCACACTGGACTCCAAGTTGAGACCTGCCAATGGGCTGGTGAGAGTTTGCACAGTCTCTTTTCTTTAGATCTCATTCACGAAACCAGTGTTAGTGATACTGTTAGATAACGGTGCAGGTTTTAAAGTTATGTAATGAAGTGATCGACATCGATGTGCTGAGGGTCAATAGTACAACCACGGCCCCTTTAGGTAAACCTTCCAACATTTTAACTGACTAATCCATCACCTCCTCACACTATTTTATCATTTTGAATCGGTAATGACAGTGAAACTATACTGAAGATTAAATATAACTGTTTCCATAAAAGAAAAAGAAACTGAATGACAGAGACTCTGAGGAGTTTTTATGTTAATGTATGTCCCACATTTTATATTTACAAATCATGAATAAAGAGCTGAAGTTGTGTTTGCAGTAAATCTCTGGATTGGAAAACGCCGCTGATTTCTTATTGAAACAAGTTTTAACTTTCAGCTGAATTCATAAGGACTCTGTATGATGCAAACCAGCTTTAACAAATCTCCATTTTTCTTCTTTTTGCAGTACAATATCATCGAAATTGAGGTAAGACCAATAGGAATAGATCCACACTTTAATACACAATATATTAGACTGAAAGTTAAAAAAAATTCAACTTTGATTCCTAAATAAATACCTTAAAGCAAGATGGTCCAGTTCACTTGTTTGTATTTTAGAAATTCAGCATGTTGATTTCCTAAAAACATGCTTTATAATCTGTGATGTCAACATGTGAGAGCAAAGTTCTACGAGGTGTTTGACACTTATTCTGAAAATGATAAGTTGTAAAAAATAAACACTACAGTGGCAGGATATTTCGGAATTTATTTTGTTTATATTGTAATTGCTTTTATTTCTGTTTTTACCATGTAAAGTGTCTTTGAGTACCTTTTTTTTAAAGCGCTATACAAATAAAATGTATTATATTTCACACTGAACAACTTGAACAAGGCATTTATGAACGATGACTTTAAGTATAAAGCGTAAGCTTATAAAATCATTCTTGACCTTGGAAACTAAAAAAAATCCTCTTTTACAGGCTGCATCTTCTTTCTTGCTTGTAATTGACTATTCTTAAATCTAGTTAATTTAGTTTATCAAGTTTAAGATCACTGCGTGAACTAGACGAGCTAATGAGAGCTAGTAAGTGGACGTTAAGGTTTCTTTGTCCAAATACAATAAACTTAATTTAATAATATATATATATATATATATATATATATATACTTTAATTCTGCAGGAATTTCTGTTTGTGTAACTGGGCACTAATATTAGGCTGCATTGATCGGGATCAATTTGAGAGTAGTTTCAAATAGTTAAATAGTAGGAAAACAAAGAGTACACATGCTGTGCATTCCAATACCTTTACTACCACACTATTTAGTATGTTAGAAGATGTAAAAGTGTGTGATTTGGATTGCAAAAATACAACTTCACGCCAAACGTATGGCCTATATAGTTTCTTCTGCCATCTCGTTGAAGGAGAAGACGAAATGAGGTCCTTATGTTTGTTATAAATACTTGTTCTTAACATTTACTTTTATTTGACAGGATACTAACGACAACCGGATTGGACAGTGGCTGAATCAAACGTCCAACAGTAAGATATTGCAGCTTTCATACGACTTGAACTCTGAGGCACGTGAAGGGATGTACCAAGTTATTGTGACGATCGGGTTGGAAAAAATACATCACAACTTCAAGGTGGAGAAATACGGTAAGTTGCTTCTTTTTTATAACCTTCCATTTCAATCCATATTGTAATGAAGCAAGCTAATTGCAATGCTAATAAACATATTTTGTCCCCAGTTTTGCCTAAATTTGACGTAAAGATAAATGCATCCTCCGAAGTAAGTATCAATCAGGAGGAAATCAAAGCTGAAGTCTGTGCGATGTAAGTAAGCGCTCTTTTGCCCGTTACACTCCTAAATAATTCTAAAACTGGTCCAGTTTGTTGAGTGAATGAATGTCCTTCTAATCAGGTACACATTCGGACAAGCTGTTCCAGGCAGTGTTGAAGTGGAGATGTGCAGACTTCTAAATTACTACTATAGAAGGCCTCCAATCAACCCTAGCGATCCGCAGGGAATCCCTGACGTGGTCGCCCCATGCCACAAGGAGACAAAGCAGGTACGTTTGCTATGGCGGCAGTCTCATCTCTGCTTAAAAAAAAGGTGCATATAAGGGTTGACCCAGGCGGCAGTCTTCAGCTCTTAAAAAGTGAAGTAAACGCTGAAGTTTCTTAAACCTGCATGGTTTAAATAAACTTCAGGTGGTTCCTCAGGTGTCGTTGCTGGGGCACCTGGACATTTGTGTGAGTGTATTTACGTGCGTTACATGTGTTTTTGTATGCATACGCAGAGAAACTTTACACGTGTTAGTTAACGTTGGTAAAAAATGAACATTATGATGAATGTGCTTCTATAACTTTAGGGTTTGAACTGAGAAAGCGGAACAAATGGCCCATTTAAAAGTTGATTTATTAAGGAGTAACAAGGGTGTTAAATGGGGTAAGTTTGACATGCCACTTTATTTCATTGTATTTGATCTTATTTCATTGCTCTTTCCTAGATGGACAACAAAGGCTGCGCCACGTTTATCTTCACAATGTCAACTTTCACAAAAGTTTCGCAAAAGGTGCTGAGAGATGACCTGCAGATCCGGGCCAAAGTGGAAGAGGAGGGCACAGGCAAGTCATATAATATTCTATCATATTTATATGAAGAAAAGAGAATTACACTGCCGTGTTATGAAACAGTTGTAACGTGGAGGCTTCTTGTACAGGTATTTCACGCGAACAAGAGCAGAGAATAACTATTTCATACGTCGTTGGAAAGCTGTCTTTCACCGACACGCCCAAGATTTATGACGAAGGCTCAAACGTGGAGGGAAAAGTAAGAGCATGTGGCCTTCACTTCTTTGTCGTGATTTTAGACTCTGTGCATTCTCGGTGATACGACTCTGTGCTTTCCAACAGATTCGAGCGGTTCATTACAACAACACGCCCATTCCCGACATGCCGCTGTACCTGTTCGAGGGTGAAAGCTGGTCATCACGCCGGCTGCAGAATCTCACGACCAACAACGATGGAGTCGCCACTTTCTCATTCAGCACGGCTGAACTTAAAGGGGACATCCAACTCCACGTAAGTAAGAAGTAGCATTACACTGGTTTCTCAATATGCCGCAAGGTGCCGCCATCGTAGCAAGTAGCCGTATTGGAACTGTTTGCAGTGCCAATAGAGAGGTGAAGTCCCGCCCCTTCCGGTGTCACCCATGGGACCAAATTCTGGAAAAAATATGACTGGTAGTCAACAGCGAAAGAAATGTATGTTATTGATCCCGTTTGAATTCGGCCATTAATTACACATATGTTTGTCAATTTAAAAGAGATTTGCAAGTCAAGAAAGTCTCAGTTTGTCGTAGTAACATTTAGTTTTGTGTGAAACCACTCGGTGAACATCTCTTGTCTTCTACTATGTACGTCCCCAACTAACATGGCCGTTAGCTTGGCTTGCTAACTAGCTAATTTAGCTATTTTCCAAATATATTATGTTACCTACTAACTAACTAGCTAGCTAGCTAGCTAGCTGACTTAACTATGATCCAAGTGTAACGTTATCTTACTTTATGACAAAATGAATGTCTCTCACTGTTTACTACCATTAATATTTTTTTCAGTAACAAGGTCCCATGGTGGTCAAATGGGAGGGGCTTGACTTATCTCTAAACCTTAACATTCACTTTGGCTGTAAAAACTTTATATATACTTTACAGATTTTCTTTTCTACTATCTAGGTCAGCAGCTTGCCGACATATGGCTACCCCGGTTACAGAACGCCGTACTACGAGGCTGGAGATCACACCGTGTCGTTGGTCCGACCTTCAACTCCACACACTCAGACGGTCAGCTCCCTGAAGGTGAAGCAGAATAATAACCCACTTCCATGTGACACAGAAGAAGAGTTCACCATCCAATACACTGTGGTAGGAGAAGCCCAGGGCTCCGTGGATGTGATGTATCTGGTGAGTGAAATATGAGAGACGACGGGGGAAGATGGTTTTATAATGGCTTTTTACATCTGATAACTGACATCTGGCTCAAAGAAAACACACTTATGACCTTTAATACCGGGTTTCTGAACGCATCTCTACCTTCAGATAACATACGAGGATACGCTTCATGACAGAAAATCAATCTCCATGCAGTTCAACTCTTTATTTGATCCCTCTATGACTTTTAACAATGTACCAGTCCAGTCAGAATTTAAATGATAATTATAATTGAAACATAGACTAATTTGTGGGGTTACTGAATACAAGTTCCTATCTCACTTTTTTTTTTTTTTTTTGAGGACGTGCGGGGAACATTCCACCTTCGCCGCGGCCGGCCGGCCCTTTCTCCTCACAGACCGAAACCACCAGTGCAGAAAATTTAGAAAAGGTTTTTCTGCTTACCTTTATGTTGAGCTCATAGCGTGTTCAGTCTGTGAGAGAGCAAAGGTCACCCCGCTTGGGCCCGGTCCCCCGCGAAGTCCTCCTGGCTGGCTCGCCAAATGTAGTGGTTGATTTTTTTTTTTGATGTCGAAGATCAGCTTCTTTGACTTATGGGGCTGGACAAGTTAACGGGATAATAAAGCATTAATTAATTCACGCCAACAATTATTTTATCGTGGACATTTTTAACACAAGAACCGGGCAGCGAGCGGTGAACAGCTGTGTTTGTGTGGCGTCCGCTCGCCCCCCCACTGGGTGACACGCCCGTTCCGGAGCCGTCGGTCCCTCCTGTCTCTCACACACACTGTTAAAATGCACCTTATTTGTTTAAAGGGTTTGCAAACTAAAAGTTATTGCACTTTTGTTCATATAGTAGTACTTTTAAAATAAAAGTGCGCAATACACTACTATTGAATTTTGCGCAGAACAATGCGATTAATCGCAAAAAAATCATTCGATTAACAGCACTAGTTAAAACTCAATACCTAACGGCTGGTTTAGTAACTTATCTATCTGACTCGTGGTGAGACACCACAGAATCTCACTAATAGGAACTTGGTATGAACTGTGGAGGATTTCAGTATTAAAGATAGAATTAGTGGGATTTTAGAATTAGTTTAGTATGATGATTAGCACCTCTTGTGGTGAATAGAAGTGTCAAAATAATAAGAATGTTACCATGGGTTAAAGAGTTGCAATATATTTATCTATGAGATGTATTATGTTTACAGGAGGTTTACAGATAGAGGATATTATATTACAGTATATTGACACATTGAATGTATTAAGCCATATGTATAAGCCATAAAAGTATTAAACACTGAAGTATTGAACACTGTAAGAAGGGTCAGATAGGGTCAGATTCAGGGACATGTAGTGAGGAGCATAGGAGACAGGAAGACAGAGAGTCATAAAAGGCAGCAGGAATGCGGAGAGGACAATGCAGAGATGAGCTTCAAAGGACGTCTCCAGCTGTGAAGGCACCGGAAGGGCTGTTGGAGAGAGAGGAATCGGAGTACAGCCAAATGGTTGTAAATAAAAGCAAGGCATCGATTGGTTCAGGACAGTGGCCAAGATGATCAAATGTTTGAGTAACACCGATTGGCTCACCTGCAGTTTTTATGACGATTTGACCCCCCTGTCTTTTCTGCAGTATAAAAGCTTTGTTTGAGGGAACAGAGGTCAGACCCACAGACCTACATGATCCCTCCACAGAACATCCTTTGATGTGAGACCTGAGAGGGTGAGAGTGTGTGGTCTCTGTTCTCGAGAGCATTTTACTATCGATAGTTAATTCAGATTGCATTTGATATTAAATACAAGTTTTACTTTTGAAACCTGAATTCAGCAACTTATTTGGTGCACATGCGCAGTAAGTCGTAAACAAATAACCGGACCAGCGCTGCGGCCTTGCAGCTCCATCGAGATATTCTGGCCTTAACAATTTGGAGACCACGAAGGGACAAAGGGACATTAGGGGCTTTGAATATTCGACTCTGAGAAGGCTGACATGACGTGAGATCAGTAGACACTTTCGGAGCGCGCAAACAAAAGGTGAGCAGAGCCGTTTTAATAAAAATCTGTTAGGTAGAATAGGAAACCTTAGGCGGAAGTGTCTGCATGATTTATGTTTCTGGAAGCTGGACAGAGGAGAGGAGACCGCAGCCAACTGGTAACTGTATTGATTTGAAATTTAAAGTGGTTGTAACGCTGTGTGAATCGCATCTGCAAGCTGAATTAGGAACATATGTGTGCTCAGTTGCAAACTGAGTTACGAATATTTATTTACTGCTATTTATTTACTGCGCTGGTTTGTCTCATTTTAAGCAAGAAGGGCAGCGTTCACGGCGCGTTAAACTGTGTGGTATTCTTTCAAATCCGACTGGCTCGGTTCGTTCAGGGAACGAAGTGCTTGGTGACTCGAGCTGACCAGTAGAACGTCCTGAGCTCTGAGAAACCACACTTTAAAAGTTAAGATCATTTTTCTTTAAAGCCAACCGGATTTGGTACGTTCAAGGGGGACGTCTCGTGTTTTGTAACGGATGAATGTGGAAGAGTTGTGTTGTAAGAAAGAGTATCGTACGGTGTGAATGAATTGTTTGAAGCCGGGAGCTAAAGGCCTGTTCTGGTGCTACCTTAGATCGAGAAGAGGAGACTATTGATTATAATATCCGGTATGGTGGTGAGAAGCCACGGCCAGGACTAGTTTGAGAAGGTGTGTGAATGTGGCATATTGTAAGAGTTGAGACTACGGTGCTTTGTGTGTGTGCTGAAGACACGTTTTGCCGGTTAGCTTAGCTAGTAGCATTAGCCGCTAATAGCATTAGCTTCTTTGTTCGTTTTCGCGCCAGTTTTTTGAGGAAAACACCATAGAAGAAGAAGAAGATAACTTCGACATCTAGCGGTTGGGGGTGTAATTGCATGATAATTACAGTAAACTCCACTACCCAGAAAACCTAGAGGTGAAATAATTATAGAACTACAGAACGTTTCACCACCTATTATTTGAAGGAGTAATTACTTTAGGACTACCAAATACTTAGTCATCCAGTAGATTGATAGATACATTACAATAAGGTGAGTTTTTGGTGATAAACTTGTGATATCATTGTTTTGGACTCTATATTTTAATTTGCATTTACTTAGATTGTTGCTCTTAGTTTTGATTCAGTATTTTAATAGCCATTGATAATATTAATTGTAACTTAAATTGTTAATTTTTGTTTCAATTCAACAGTTCAACTTTAGTTTAGTAAACTTAGTTTGATCCAATATTTTAACCTCCAGTTTTAATTCAATTGGTATCCTACAGTTGTTTATTTTGATTCAATATTTTAACTGGCATAGTTGATTTTGATCCGACATTTGTAATTTTTTATTTTAATTTTAGTTCACAATTTTCATTAATTTTGATTTAACATTTAGACTTTCAATTGTTTGGTGCTGACCAATAAGATACCCAAAGACGCTAACTAACATGATTCAAGTTTTATTTTCACAGGTGATGAACACAGAGGCAGCTGCTGACAGGAGAAAGCAGTCTCCTATTGTATTACCAGGTAGCTGGCTGTGGATGAGGTCCATAGGTGCCAACAAGTTGGATTGGACCATGAGAGATCCATTTTAGAGAAGTTTACATAGATGACATAAGGGTACCAAGGGGGGTGCTTAATTAATTTAAAGCTAGAAATCAAGTAGGAGCCGGTTTCGAATCAGCATTTTTTTGATGGTCGACAATCAATAAAGATGTGGATTGGATTAATTACATTTACTGTAACCAGCAGCATTTTGTAAACGTCACTCGTGATGCCATAGTGGGACTTCATGAGCCGGTAGATAAGACTAGTTTAATGGCCTTGTAGAACAGAATGGCATTAAATATGATTTTAGCAGTGTGCAAAATGTTTGGATTTGCTTGTAGTACTTTCATTCCGAACAACACAGTTCCTGATCATCTTCACTGGGATTCTGAAGGACCTGATTGAGTCCAGATGGACTTCTGAAAACATCCGGTGAGATATTGAAATTTTGAAAAATTGACTGTATATTGTTTTGTCAGTTTGTTTTGGGATTTTTTTTGTTTTATAGGGTAAAATTGGGATTTACATTTTTGTTAAGTGAGCAGACAAGCTTCTCAGAAATTGTTCTTTCTATTCCTCATTGTACAGGCTGAATCCTGAAGATGTCCTCCACCTGGACCAACCAGCATCACGACAAGAGCCGCTCACATCAGCTACAGTCCTTGTCCTCTGTGGATGCCGTTGCATTCGTAGACTTTTACAGGGGTTAATTGATACTGTGCTTAGTGAGACAAAGATGTAGGGAAATTGGTTAGGTATAGATGATGAGGATGAATTTTAACGACTGATGATTACTGTTAGTTGAGGAAACTCACCCTTGGACCATAAAGGTCCATTAGTGAGGGATTGTTTTTCAGTAGGTTGATTAACACACTCTGAAGAGTGTGTTAGGGGGGATTTGTGGAGGATTTCAGTATTAAAGATAGAATTAGTGGGATTTTAGAATTAGTTTAGTATGATGATTAGCACCTCTTGTGGTGAATAGAAGTGTCAAAATAATAAGAATGTTACCATGGGTTAAAGAGTTGCAATATATTTATCTATGAGATGTATTATGTTTACAGGAGGTTTACAGATAGAGGATATTATATTACAGTATATTGACACATTGAATGTATTAAGCCATATGTATAAGCCATAAAAGTATTAAACACTGAAGTATTGAACACTGTAAGAAGGGTCAGATAGGGTCAGATTCAGGGACATGTAGTGAGGAGCATAGGAGACAGGAAGACAGAGAGTCATAAAAGGCAGCAGGAATGCGGAGAGGACAATGCAGAGATGAGCTTCAAAGGACGTCTCCAGCTGTGAAGGCACCGGAAGGGCTGTTGGAGAGAGAGGAATCGGAGTACAGCCAAATGGTTGTAAATAAAAGCAAGGCATCGATTGGTTCAGGACAGTGGCCAAGATGATCAAATGTTTGAGTAACACCGATTGGCTCACCTGCAGTTTTTATGACGATTTGACCCCCCTGTCTTTTCTGCAGTATAAAAGCTTTGTTTGAGGGAACAGAGGTCAGACCCACAGACCTACATGATCCCTCCACAGAACATCCTTTGATGTGAGACCTGAGAGGGTGAGAGTGTGTGGTCTCTGTTCTCGAGAGCATTTTACTATCGATAGTTAATTCAGATTGCATTTGATATTAAATACAAGTTTTACTTTTGAAACCTGAATTCAGCAACTTATTTGGTGCACATGCGCAGTAAGTCGTAAACAAATAACCGGACCAGCGCTGCGGCCTTGCAGCTCCATCGAGATATTCTGGCCTTAACAGAACACCCACAGAACACAAGAGATTGGATTTTCTTCAGTTCACGCAGGTTTATTTGCATCACACGGAGTACAAGTAAACTGAGCTGTCTAGATTCAACTAACCGCACAATAGAAATGTACATTACTTTATAACCTCCTCCTGTGTCTAGCCAGCCACACCACACGTTGGCTGGTTTACTACAGCTGTATGAACACAAAATAAACAGATTTGGCTGTGATTTAACGTCAATAAACCGACTAAAAGGGACTCTGAAATAACTACGTAATGATGCCGATTTGTAAAGTCTGAATTCATGTTTAGTTAGTTCTCTCCGCAAGGTTTACACACACTATCAATGTGAATACACATGACTTTTATCTCAAACACTGAATATGATTTTACACATTTTTTTTCAACAAGGTTTTTTTTCTACATTATTCATTGTTTTGCAGGCCTTATCCCGAGGAGTCATCGTTATGCAAGGAGTTCAACGGGTCATCGTGCAAGAAAACTCAGGTTAGCAAAGAATGAAATTACCCTTTAAAGCTAGCAAATAATTCTGTTTTATTGATGAATGGAGGTGATTGTGGTTCATATAAGAGTTTGTTTTCAGTGAATGAGGGCGAGGTGTCCTTTAACCTGACGGTGTCTGCTCACATGGCACCGTACATCCAAGTTGTGGTGTACGCCGTCCTCCCCAGTGAGAATGTGATCGCCAACAATGCCGACTTCCCCGTCGAGAAATGTTTCGATCACAAGGTCAGTGTGAGCTGAAGACGTCCCCGTGCTAATTAAATAAATATCAAATATAATCTTGTAAAATGTAGTTTTGGTGATAAACTTTAATAAATCCAGTAGTTTGAAGAAGATGTTTTCACATGAATATAAAATAGATATTAGATTAATTATGAGCTGTTTAATTTCCTAACACGAGCTCTAAACAGATTATAATACATCATTAAAACTATTCATGACAGATATTTTATCAATAAAAATCAATCTTTTATTTCCTTATCATTCGAATTGCCGGTTTTCTGCAAAACAACCACTTTAGATGGCGACAACAATGTAAAATTATATAATTTAAAATATTTCACATTGACTTCAGGATAGTTGAAATTATTCGTCACAGTTGCCGTACCAGTGTTTTACCCTACAAGAAGCATTTATATTGACATTTTAGGAAAAAACAAAAAAACGTGATATTTACAGTTACCGTAGGAAAACAACGGTGCTGCAGGTGAGGGTCAACTCAATGAAAAGGCCAGTAACTTGGAGTAAAATACACATTTGTATCATGTTGAAAAGATCATAGCTTCTCATTTATGCGTAGTTATGAATCCCACTGCTCCTCTTAGTAAGACAGTGTAGCTGGTTGAGGCGGAGACGATTGGTTAATGTTAGGAACTCGAGTAGTCGGGTCAGGATAGCCCATTGGTCAGAACACAGAACCCCAACAAATCCGGTTACGGTACCTCGGGCGAGCACGGATGCCAAATCCTAGCGCTTGAATGCTGCCAAGAAGAGCAGTGAGATTCACGATAACGCCTCATCCACCACTAACGGTCTTTTCTCTGCCAGGTGTCCCTGGAGTTCTCTCCGTCTTCAGCCGTCCCAGGAGAGGAGACCACCCTGCAGGTGACGGCCCAGCCAGACTCTCTGTGCGGTGTGAGCGCCATCGACCAGAGCGTCCTCATCAAGGAGCCGGGAAAAAGTCTGGATGCAGACAAGGTAGCTAACCACAAATCCATCTGCATTTACTCCGTTAACGTCATCAGTTGTTCCTCCTGTCGTGGTCAATCTGTCTTCCTTTTCTCCCTCTTATCAGTCGTCCATTATACATTTTGAAAATGGAAAAGGTTTAGATCACATATGTGACAATATGAAGAGTCTGCCTGAAGGATAAAAGCACTGTTTCAACAAATGAAGTTCCCCAATTGTCAGATCTTTATAGAACAAATACAATTTTTACGGTTTACAGCTTTGAACCGTTTAGTTTAGTTTTATTTAATTTTCACAATTTAAACAAACATAACAGAGAAATAAATATCGCAGTGCATCAAGAGCCAAAAAGCTAACTGGGCTTATTTGAAGCCTCCACCTGTATAATATTACAAAGAACAAAAAATGAATATGCATAAGACATGACTACTGTTGGAAAAATTCACTCGAGACCGGTTGAAAGATCACAGGAAATTTAATTTATTCTTTGCAAAGGAGACAGAGTTGATCCACATACAGGATATGTACATCAAGGCCGCTCGGAGTTCTGACTCTGAGCTTCTGATATTTATACTGAGTAAACAACATGCAATGATTGGCACAGGATTGGTTTACGTCACAAAGGAACACTCATGAATTGCATTCATTCAGCTACATATCTGGACACTAACAATTGGTTCTCGTACAAAGGTCACTTTTATCGAAAATCAGGAAGTCATGGTAGTATTGATGCCTCCATAGGTTTATTGTGGCTTATTTAGGCTAAACGGTGTTGAAGTGTTCTTTCTGCAGCCAGCTCATATCTAATAGATGAAACAAGTGTGGTGCTTAGTGTCGGACTGTTCACACACACACACACAGCAGAGGACGCTGGCCATAAACGTTCACGTAAGGACACCAGACTTTGTAAGCACACATATTATAATTGGTCATTTAGATTTTTTTGACCCCAACAACTACATAAAATATTATCGACAAGATGTTTTTACAAGATATGAATTATGATATCAATACATTACAAAAGAAAATGTTATTGTGTTTGTGTGCGTGTGAGAGTAAGCATGGACTTGTTCAGGGATATTGGTTTATTCTGCATTAACGATAGTAATGCTATGAGTGAAACAGCTATGAATATAATATAACTGCTAAAACAAGAAATGCATGAACAATAAGACATAAAAAAGCAATTACAAAACAGCAATTGGATTTTCTTTTGGGCACCTTTTGAAACATTTTATAGAGGAACATTTTTTTTTGTTACGTGGGAAAAGTCATTCCATAGTTTGGTTCCTCTAAATCTTATTGAAAATTGACCTCTGCCATGCCTTTTCTCTTCAGATATTTAACCTGTTGCCCGTCTCAAAAGTCTCCTACGTTCCATATCTGGTTGAAGATTCCATCGAATGTTTGCACGTGAGACCGAGAAGATGCGTCTTGCCGTTCCCCAATGTGCAGACAGAGGACGCTCATACGACTTTCGCGGTACAAACATGAATGCACAATATCTTTATATTGTTTCTTTGTATGTTTTGTTGTTGCACATTTCAGTTGACGCCTGTATGTTGTTGTATTATCTAGAATGTGGGGATGAAGATGGCAACAAACTTGCTAATCCGAGTGCCTTCGTGCCTCAAGTACAAAGGAAGAGAATTCCACCAGGGCTACAGCTATGGTGACTTATTTAGTTATTTTGCTCTATTAAGTGTCCCATTGCTGAATATTTATCAGCTTTAAAAAGAAACTGTTTTCCTTCTGCTTCTAATGAAATATGTTCTGTTTTATTTTCATGTATTGGTTACGGGTATGAAGCTGCTCCTGAAGTAGCCAGATTGAACGCACCAGCAATGGCTGGTGCTGCAGGTCCCGGGGGTTCCCCACCTGATAATTCACCACCTGATAATTCACCAATAGAGACGGTCCGCACTTTCTTCCCTGAGACCTGGATATGGGACCTGGTGGAAGTGGGGTGAGGTTTTTTTTTTTGCACCACAGTCCTTCTCGCAGACCTCATGTCTCTGAGGATGCTTAGGAACATGTATTAGTTAGGCTTGGTTGCTATTTACTAGTTGACCAGGGTGCACAGTACACGGCACCAGAGGTCAGTCTCTACCATAGACTGTGTATAAGAAGTGGATGCACTCATTCGTTTGTGGACTGCAGTTGTGAAGCCTGGAGTTCGGCATTTTGGCTGTCACCATCTTGTTGTTTTTTTGCAAGCACGTGACGCGAGAGGGTGGAGCTTAAGTACAACTGAACGCTGATAACCCTGAGACATTTTTAGGCGATCAAAATATTACAATTAACTTTGATAAGGTAAAAAAAAAAAAAGAGTTAAAGTTGTAAGACGAAAACACCGCCAACTTCCAGACCGGACGATGCAGTGGTAGAGACGTGTCAATCTCAAGGTAGTCCCGCCCTAAAGCATATCCTGCTTTATTGAGACCATAAACTCATGTTTACAATGTTTACTGAGGTAATTAATCAACTTCAGGTTCTGCAGAGTGAAGCCAATACATGTGTTAAAGCTGCATTCTCTCTCTACTGTCCATCAGGGGGCGACTCCTCTGGTTGTATAGAAGTCTATGAGAAAATGACTACTTCTCTCTTGATTTATTACCTCAGTAAACATGAGTTTATGGTCTCAATCTCTAGTTTCAAGTCTTCTTCAATACAGCATGATGTTCATTTAGTAAATTATGGTCCATTTAGAGTCAAACAGACCATAAAGCAGGGTATGCTTTAGGGGTGGGACTACACAGTGATTGACCGGTCTCCACCAGAGACGTATACGTCTCTACGTCACTCCTCCTCAGTCCAAATATGGTCACTTCCTGTTCAGTGGTTACAAAAAATGGCGACGGCCCAAATGCCAAACTTGAGGCTTCAAAGCGTCCACAAACCAATGAGACGTCATGACAACTACGTCCACTTCTTATATACAGTCCAAGGGGAAAACTTTGGTGAACTTGCCAGTGAATATCCCCTCATTAAGTGTTTCAAATATTGCCGGAATTTCTTCAGTAACAACAAACCCTGTTTTTTTTATTTTTTTTATTTTTTTTCGGTCTTTCTGAGATCTCAAATATGCAGCATATTAAACAATTTCACATTATTTTTAGGTCACCGTAAGTATAATATAATCTGTGTCTGCTGTATCAGAGGCTCTGGAACGAAGGACGTGTCCCTCACCGTCCCAGACACCATCACCACCTGGGAGACGGAGGCCTTCTGTCTGTCTCCTCAGGGTTTCGGCTTGGCCCCCCGTAAAGAGATCACCGTCTTCCAGCCCTTCTTCCTGGAGCTCAGCCTGCCCTACTCCATCATCCGGGGGGAGCACTTTGAACTGAAGGCGACCATCTTCAACTACTTGAGCAGCTGCATCATGGTAACCGAGGTTTTCATGTGGACTTGAATGCTAACGTCAGCATGCTAACATGCTGATGTTTGGCAGCTGTAATGTTCACTGAGCTTATTCCTCGTTTAGACAAGATCAAGACAATTATCTGTAACAAAATATGTTTTTTCCCGATATTTATGATCTCTATTTATAGACTATGGATTAAGAATATATCCATCAAATCTGGCCTCTTTCTCGCCTAACTTTGTTTTATCTGAATACTTTCCTCTTAATAGAGGAACCACACAGGACCGTCCACTACTCCTCCACTCTACTACACCTTTTATGAGAGATGGAACAAAAAACTGAAAAGAACACAAATAATTCGCTCCTGAATTGTGTTTATATGCCGACGATCTCCTCTTTTATATTTCTGACTCAAATTAATCCAAACTTATGGATGCACAACAGACTTTTGGGTTATGATAATAAAAAGCAAAGGAGCGATGCTAGTCTGACTTACAACGGTGGTTAGAGTGGTGATGTGTTGTCAAGATATTGTTGTCGTAGAAACAAGATGAAACTCTTGAGATGAAGCCAGACGACTCCTCTGGTTGTATGAGAAAATGACTCCTTCTCTCTTGATATATTACCTCAGTAAACATGAGTTTATGGTCTCAATCTCTAGTTTCAAGTCTTCTTCAATACAGCATGATGTTCATTTAGTAAATTATGGTCCATTTAGAGTCAAACAGACCATAAAGCAGGGTATGCATTAGGGAGGGGCTACACAGTGATTGACAGGTCTCTACCAGAGACGTCACTCCTCCTCAGTCCAGATATGGTCACTTCCTGTTCACTGGTTGCTAAAAACAACATGGCAACGGCCATAATCCAATGGAGAAGCCGGACACACTCCCTTACCAATGTTCTTGTAAATGTTTTCAAACACCGTCAGAATTTGATATCCGCTTTTATTTGGAACAAAAACATGCAAGACGCAGCTTCGTAAAGGTCAAAGTGTTGCATCATCATATTTCGGTTTGATATGCCGTTTGCAATATAAATGTCTCTCTTGACCAGGTCTCCGTGGCTCCGGCCCCCTCCTTGGACTACACCCTCACCCCCCTCTCCGGAGACAAGTACACTGCCTGTTTGTGCGGCAGTGAGCGCAGGACCGTGAGCTGGACCATGGCCCCCTCAGCCTTAGGTGAGAGTCAGGCTTTCATCCGCACTGGTGTTACAGGCTGTGGGATCCCCCTCACAGACTAAATGATTTGACACTCCTGGACCTGTTTTCAGGCGTCGTGAACGTGACGGTGACCGCTGAGGCCGTGGCGTCCCACGCTTCTTGTGACAACGACATTGTGAGCGTGCCGGAGAGAGGTCGCATCGACGTGGTCACACGGTCTCTCATCGTCAAGGTCGGTACTTTAAAACAAGATGACAAAGTTCTCACCAGTCTTATCGAATGGAAAGTCTCAATGATTTTGTTTCCTCTCAGGCTGAAGGAATTGAGATGTCAAAGACCTACAACTGGCTGCTCTGCCCGAAAGGTCAGTGTGTTTTACACCAAACATCACAGTTCATCACACTGTTTTAGAACAGATTCATTTAATGTAATTATTTCAAGTTACTGTGAGGAACTTTTATCTGGTGCTGAACCAGTCTCAGTGTAGTCCTGATCCTCTATCAGACCTCCATCAGTAAAGAGACCATCAGAGAGAAGATGGTCTATTTCTATAGAGTTATTCTTAATGCTCGTCATCGGAGCCACCGGGTCGGATTCTGGTGAAACCAGATGGAAGTCATGCAGGTTCACCAGAAACTCCTTCAGCTCAGACTCCAGCAGAGACCGGTCCACCGTGGACGGATCCAGCTCCGGAGGGAGGAGGAGAGCTCGGCTCCCGGCAGCAGCGTTTCCTCCTCCTCCAGGAGCAGAGCTTCTCCTCTCTGGGAGCCGACACCACGCTGCTGGAGACCCAGGACGTATTGTTGGACCTGCTGGAGGGAAGGGAGGCACGGGAGAACCAGGACTGAGAGGGGCAGACTGTCAGACCCTGCTGCAGTAAAATGAGAGGTTTTCTAAAGGGACTCTGGTGCTCAGAGACACTACCACTTTAGTCCACAGGGGGTGACAGAAGCAACACAACATGAAAGTTCCTCACAGTAGCTTTCAATACATTTTATCAACCATCTAGCATCTTATTTCCAGTCAGACCTGTTTCAGTTCATGATCCGTTAAACCTGAATGACGTCTGTTTTATTGCTGATCTGTTTGTTCTCTGGCCACAGGAGAGACTCTGACTGAGGAAGTAGACCTTCAGCTCCCCAAGGACGTGATTGTTGGATCAGCCCGTGCTTCAGTATCAGTCCTGGGTAAACTAATGAATCCATTTTGGTTGAGTTTTGCTGTTAACCAAACAAATCGTTACACTTTCAATGATCAACTTGAGATTTAAAACGAGCAAAGAGATTCTTTTATTAGATGCATTTAAAAAACAGCTTTGTGTTTTTATCAGAGCTAAACAGAAAACACGATCGTATTTAATAAACTGGAGGAAATAATGCAAATATGAACATTTTAATGAAACCGTACTGAAATGAAAAGTGCATTTATAATAAGCTTCATTCTGGCAAGATTACAACATGTTTTTTACACTTTGATTATCTGTCTTTAGTAAACCAGAGCTCAGGTCAGTCACATGTTCGGTCTTATGCCGCGTTCAGTCACCGGGGACCATTTGTTGTCATTCGCGTGAATCGCTCTGGAAAGGGGGCGTGGCTTATCACCCTGGAAGCCGTTCAAATGTCCGCCATTTATTTCCGCCATCAACCATTGAAAAATACCCTATATTTCTGCTTGGTACTTGTTTTGGAAGTCCCAGATATCCCGGGAAACTAAACGCCGTCATGTCTGGTTCATAACATAGTCCGGAGGAGCTCCGTGGATTTTATCGAGTTGTATTCACTGTGTCTAGCTGGTTTACTACAGCTGTATCAACACAAAACAAACTGATTTTGCTGTGATTGCAATTAACAGCCAAAAAGGATGCCTGAATAACTACGTAATGATGCCGATTTGTAAAAAGTCTGAATTCATGTTTTGTTAGTTCTCTATGCAAGACGACAAGCAAATAACTTTTAAAATACTTGTTTTCTCAATGGAGCTCGGATCGATCGGTGCTATGCTAACATTGTAGCAGCTCCATCAACACTCAATATAACGCCATCTCGGCATAAATACGGCAGTGTCTTTTTCATTGTTTGTACCATATGGTTTATACACATAGTTTCGTCCGGTCTCTACTAATATGAGGTATCGGGGGTTTTTTTTTGTGTGTGTGCAGGTGACATTCTGGGCCGAGCCCTGAACAACCTGGATGGGCTGCTGAGGATGCCGTACGGATGTGGGGAGCAGAACATAGCGCTCCTCGCCCCCAACATCTACATCCTCCAGTACCTGAGAAACACTCAGCAGCTCACCTCAGCCATCAACGACAAGGCCACCAAGTTCCTGACCAGCGGTGAGTCTAGCTAAAAACAAAACGCATTTAAGACCTTAAATGATGAGCAATATACCCAGTCTGGTGCTGGATGCACCCTGGTGGTGACCTTTGGTTGCCTCTTTTCTTTCCCCCTTATTTCCTGTCATCAAAGCATACAAGACTTCTTACAGACATTTACTTTAAATCATGAACTCAATAAATATCAATGTGTGTCAGTGACTGCAACTCCTAAGTGTGTTTGTACTGTGATGCAGGCTACCAGAGACAGCTGAACTACAAGCATTATGATGGAGCTTACAGCACGTTTGGATCAGGACCGGGGAACACCTGGTGAGAACGGTGATGATGTCATACAGTTTAGCTTTTCAGGGCTTGACATTAACCCTCTGAATCCCAGAAACCCGTCGGCGGGATTGAAAAGCATGTTTTTCTTTAAACAATCGTGGAAACTGCACCGTTTATCAGAGCCAAAAACAACATGGCGTCGGCCGTAATCCAAGATGGCGACGGCAAAATCGTTGAACTTGAAGCTTCGAAACATCAGTCCACAAACCAATGATCGCCGTGACCACGGCCACTTCTTATATACAGTCTGTGCTTTACTGTCGAGCCCTGCTTTCATACTGACAGAGTAGATGATGAGATTCCACTTCATCAGCATGTTGTTGTGATGAAATGTGACGTCACTCTTTCTTAAAACCCTGTTCTTCAACGTGCTACATGAACACAAGCATATACGTGATGTCTTATTTAATCGTTTTAATGTCTCAACTTCCTCCTCAGGCTGACTGCGTTTGTGGTGCGATCGTTTGCCAAAGCCCAGTCCTTCATCTACATCGACCCGATAAAGATGGAAGAGTCCGTGAATTGGCTGAAAAATAAACAACAAAATGAGAGCGGATGTTTCGAAATGTCAGGAAAACTCTTCAACAACAGAATGAAGGTAAATAAAGGTGTCATCGTCCCAAAAATCATTTTAACATCTCTGAAGTCAGTAAACCATCAAAACTAAATGTTATACTTTTACTTTAAACTGTGTTTTTATGAAGAAAAAACACAAAATTATTATGACAAAGGATTAGAAAATAAAAGATTGTATTTTTATCGATGAATAAATCTCATTATTATGTTTAATGCAATATTTAATAGTATAATAATGTTCTTAGAGCTCGTGTTAGGAAGTTAAACCGCTCATAATTCATCTCTAATATCTATTTTATATTCATGTGAAAACATCTCCTTCAAACTACTGGATTTATTAAAGTTCATCACCAAAACTACATTTTACAGATTACATGTGAACACATCATGATAACGTTATAATGTACCTTCAGCCAGTGCTCGTGTTCACTGAGCAGAGCCTGAAGGCATCATAATGTAACTGAAGTGAACCTCCGTTGGTTAGCCGTTAGCGGTGCTGCTAACGTTACTAGCTCTCCTCCTGTTGGTTTAAACACTGATTGGTTGTTTACAATGTAACATTATCAGAGACTAGAAACACATGTTCTGAGTCAGTAAAACTTTATTTACACTGTGATGGTTAACGTACGGGTCACAGACCATCAACGGTCCGTTACTCCACTAGTTATCACCAGTGATTAAAGTCTCGTTGTTGGATGTTCGCTGATGATCTTTGTGTCTGCATCATGTTTCCTCTCTGCAGGGCGGCGTGTCTGATGAAGTGACACTCACTGCTTACATCACTGCTGCCTTCCTGGAGATGAATACGTCCGTAGAAGTGAGTAGAAACAACTAATGCACCACGAATAATATCACTTTAGATAAGAATTTTCCTTTGTAATGATTTTTACACAAACCAAGAACTTTATACAGACGAGAAAGAAAGAAACAAAGTTATGTTGATCAACGTTCTCTCCGGTTAGT
This sequence comes from Leptoclinus maculatus, assembly GCA_032191485.1. NCBI lineage: Eukaryota > Metazoa > Chordata > Actinopteri > Perciformes > Stichaeidae > Leptoclinus > Leptoclinus maculatus. The sequence goes on along the minus strand of JAVDOI010000022.1, from coordinate 21,064 downwards.
TCGTTAACGTTACGTAGTGTTTTAGAGTTGATGGGTTAAGTTTAACTGCTCTGACTGTCGTGTCATAAACTAAATTAAAAAAAAAAGTATTCCCCAAAATAAACACAAACCTTTACAAAAAGTACAAATCAGTGAGGAAATGATCAAGTTCATCAAACCCAACAAAATACTCCAAACTCACACACGTCTTCCACAGTTTGGTTAAATACCAAGAACTACCACTAGGTGTTGCTGTACTATTCATATTAAAGTAAATAAAAAGAATAATAAATTATAAAAGCTCGCGAGAAACGGCTGTAAGAAGTTATTATAGTTTTTGATATACTTTTTTGTAAATAAATGTCAATCTTAGTTGTTTTTTGTATTAATATTAACATTATATATTTCAAACATCCACAGTCTGTCTGAGATTGTGTTTTTTTGCAGGCAGTCGTTTCTTGTAAAAATCTCCCAAGTAAAATAAAAACTAAAAAAAAGTTTGTCAGTTTTATTCTATAAACAGCACGTCAATCAGATTATTTTTGTTCTTTTTCTTCCATTAACTGAAGTTCTTTGTCTAAAGTTTTGCTGAATATATGAATTCGTTAGAATGAACTTGTGTGTAGACCAATAAAACGAGTTATTTATGATCTGTTCTAGAACCCTGAAGTGAAGAAGAGCCTGTTGTGCCTCAAAGAGTCTATGGGTGACCTCAGTAACACCTACGTCACGGCTCTGATGGCGTACGTCTTCACCCTGGCAGGAGACATGGAGACCAGAGGTCACCTTCTGGAGCACCTGGACTCGGTCTCAATACAACAAGGTGAGTAGGGATCCTCCTGAAGGAAAACTCTGTCTTCATCACTGTGAATGGAGCTTCACCTTGTCTGTTTTTACGTCTGTTTTTAGGAGGTTTCCTCCACTGGTCTCAGACATCAACAGCGACGTCGGCCTCTCTCTCCGTGGAGATCAGCTCCTACGTGCTGCTGGCTAAACTCGGCGCCTCTCCGACGGCTGAAGACCTCGGCTACGCCACGCGCATCGTCAGGTGGCTGACGACCCAGCAGAACTACTACGGAGGCTTCTCCTCCACACAGGTAGGAGGAAATAAGGGATATAAAAATTATTAGTATTCTCTTCTGGGACAAACAAACTCTGGCTTAGCTGTGACCTGTAGAGAGGTGAAGTCCTGCCCCTTCAGGTGCACCACCATGGGACCTTATTTCAGAACAAATATAATAATATTCTTTATATAGCACCTTAAAAACAGAGTTTACAAAGTGCTTTGACAGACAAAGCAGCAATAATGAGACAATCGATACGATAAAATCAACCAATGAAACAGAAAATCAGTTTGAAATATGTACGGGAGACAAACTAGTAACTGTGTGTTGTAGGACACAGTGGTGGCTCTTCAGGCTCTGGCTCTCTACTCCACGCTGGTGTTCAGTCCCGGTGGTTCGAGCACGGTGACGGTCCAGTCTCCCAGCGGCCAGCTGATGTTTGACGTGAACCAGAACAACAAGCTGCTCTACCAGGAGAAGCTGCTGCAGGATGTGACAGGAAAGTTCAGCCTGGAGGTGCAGGGCAGTGCATGCGCTGTGATGCAGGTCAGTGGTTCACTGCAGGTTGTACGTGCACCCCCACAAACACTGATAATACGACCTAATGTCAGTGGCCCAGTAGCTGGAAGGGCCATACCTCTAATTCACCTCCACCTGCACTATGCCTTGTTTAAAAAGGGTGTAATCTGACTATTTCAATTATTATAAAAGGATTTAGTTAAATACATTGGGAGATACTGAAACGTATATATATTTATATTCAATTTATTATTCCACCTAGAGGCAACAGATCACATTGCACAACATGTTGTTCGTAAAGGAGGATAGTTGGCTTGACATTTTTTGTTACCATAGCAACTAACTCATCAACATTCTTTTGTGCGGGTCAAATAACCACCAAAAAATGTCTGTTCTGCGCCTACTTTATTTCTATGCTTGTAACACAGGAGAAAAGACAGATATACAAGCCTGATGCATCATGAATTTGATCACTTGAGTAAAAAACATTTGTAAGATTCTTGTTTATTAATATTAAACCTCCCCTTGTGTACCTCTTTCTCAGATTTCACATCACTATAACATCCCGACTCCCACTGATGTCACCACTCTCACTGTCGAGGTCACACCAGCGGCCACCTGCCCCAGTAAAAGACTCACTCTGAGGATCACGGTCCAGTAAGTAGTCAGCAAGCAGATCCACGCGAACTCAGTAACCGTTGGTAGTGATGCGTGGGAGAGATGTTTATAACTTGGTAGCAGATTAACATCAGTTTTTATTCTGCTTGTATTATAGGTATGTTGGAAATGAGATCAGTACAAACATGGTGATCCTGGATATTAAAATGCTCTCTGGGTTTGTCCCAGACCCAGAGTCTTTGAGTGCGGTGAGTTTATTACATGAACTTTCACCTTTAGGCTTCATCCACACTGCTACGTTTTCCTTTTGTGCTCTCTGTCCAGACCACAGACTGTATATGAGAAGTGGACGTAGTCGTTGTGACGTCACTCATTGGTTTGTGGATGTTTTAAGGGGCTCCAGTTTGGCATTTAGGCCGTCGCCATCTTAGTTTTTTTTTGCAACCAGTGAACAGGAAGTGACCATATCTGGACTGAGGAGTGACGTAGAGACGCCGTATACGTCTCTGGTAGAGACCTGTCAATCACTGTGTAGCCCCGCCCCTAAAGCATACCCTGCTTGACTCTAAATGGACCATAATTTACTAAATGAACATCATGCTGTATTGATGTATTACAGCTGTATGAACCCAAAATTTGTTATTTTGCTGTAATTTAATTGCAATAAAGATGCCGAAATAACAACATAATTATGTTATTTTGTAAAAAGTCAGAATTCACGCTTTAGTTTTCTCAACAAGACAAGCAAATCACTTTTAAAATGATTGTTTTCTGAATGGAGTTTGGATCGATCCGTGCTAGGCTATGCTAACATGCTAGCAGCTCCATCAACACTCAAAATAGCACCATCTATGCTAAACGTAGTCGTGTGGATGTAACCTTAGTAGAAATAGAAAAGTTTTCACCTATTGTTGCGGAAGCACCCGGCTGACTTGTCGTCTCATCGCAGCTCAAAAGCGCCCTGCTGGTGGATCGAGTGGAACACAACGGGGATCACGTCCTGGTCTACATAACGGAGGTGAGGAGGAATTCACAGCCAGGAAACGAGACTCAACGCTCTCCAAGATTTTGTGACTCACGGCGTCGTCTTGTTTTTTCCCTTCTCAACAGTTACTGAAGGAGGTACCCATCAACTACATATTGGAGCTCATTCAGGAGCTCCCTGTGCAGAACCTGAAGCCAGCCGTGGTCAAGATCTACGACTACTACCAGCCGAGTAAGACCTGAAGAACAGTTATCGCAATACTGATTCCTAGTAATGCATGTGTTCACTGTGATGGACTGTTAATCAATCTCTTCTTCTTTGTTTTCTCTCAGGTGACCAGGACGACACAGAATACATCTACCCCTGTGTTACAGGTAACAATCTGTCACAACATGCAGAAGCACTGCTATGGTTTTTATATACAAAATGTCATTTAATAACCAAAAACATTTTCATTGCAACCTCAAAGTATTTTTAGTTTTTATTTATTTTGCACAATTTAAACAATAAAAAAAATATAAATAAACAAACATAACAGGTAAATAATATCACAGTGCAGGAAGAGGCAACTGGGCTTATTTGAAGACTCTACTTGTATAATATAAAAATGTTACAATATTACAGAGAACATAAAATTAATATGCATGAGATATGAATACATAACATATTATTGACAAGATGATTTTACAAGATATGAAATATGCACAACATTTTGGAAATCAATCTATAGATTGTTATAAATGTCACAGTGAATGTTTGTTTGTTTTTATGTTCTTGCAGCTTGAAGAGGGAAGTAGTCGAGCGGTCGCTGATTCCAGTAAAAGATACGTGTTGTGTTCCTGAACACCGCGTCTACAAACGGTCAACACATATTTTTGTCCTTTTGCAGCTGTGTAACTATTGTATGAAGTTAAATGCATGACGGACAATAAAGTGATGTGATGTGAATGTGGCTCCTAAAACTGTCTTTTGTTGAACTTCTTCTACTGTTTCATCTCATCCCAAAATTAAGAACTTTTACATTGTCCAATATTTAAATGAAATCGACAAAAGCTGCAGTTTGTCACAAAGGAAAAGATTTCAAATATTTCCTCATATTTAAGAAGCCATAAGAGCCCTTTTTAATCGTTCTTTAATGAATAGAACTCGTCAGCTTTGTCAACATAGTTAAGTGATAACAGTTTTTAAACGCTAACAAATGCAGATTAAAGCAGAATATTTCGTGTTTGTCTTCAGAGACTTTTAATCTGAAAGTCATATTTGTTGGAATGCTTTTAAGCATTCCAAGTATTCTTCAAATCTTTATTCTTCCGTACGTTTTTTAAAACTCTTCTGCTCCTTCATTTTTTAAGCTACAGAAACCGTTCAAATATTAAAATGTTCAGCTCGAGTGCTATGTCTCTTCATATTTCTAATCTTTAAACTTTTTGAATTATTAAGCTTTTTGCAATTATTTTGAATGGGTTTCTATGGAGAAAATGTTCAAATCCTCTTAAACTTATAAAACTTTCAAATCCTTCAACTTCCTCATACTTTCAGCTACAGAAACCATTTCAACTTTCAAATGTTGAGAAAATCCTTAACTATTGCTGAATGATTCAGCTTTTTGATGTCTTTTGAACTGTCCCATTTTTACTTTTATGTTTTTTTCAGTCCTTTTCTGACTTTATGATGGGTGTGTATTGCGCTGCTTAGAGTGCGTGATGTCACCGCTAGAGTGAAGAGCAGCTTGAAATTCTTATGAAAAAAATATTTGTCTTTTGCCACCGACTCCACAATTTTCAGTCTTCATGCATAATTTCTGGATGTAAAAGTAGCTAATCTTGTCCTTGTCGTAAAAAACTGACTGTGGAATCCCACAGACTTACACATTTGGCACAGTAGCCTTTAATTGAGAGGAAAACCAACTTTCTGCTCCATAGAGACCAATGTTAAATCTTGCTTCAAGAACATTTTCCACAGAACACGGTACCCCATTTCTAAATCGCCTTTGAAGACACATTTCTTTACACTACAGACACAATTTTCACAGGATCTGTCAAGTCATCCTTCCTCTCAATTATGAACCCTTTATGAACCCTTTCCGTAAGTCAGCATGGTATGCTGACTTAGCCTAAGGGAATTACCCACAAATCATTGCAATGTGACGTTAAACACGGGGTTACCAGTGGACGCATGGAAGACGTAAAAAAAAGGTAAACAAAGAGGACGGCTCATGTGTGTTCAGCCTGGAGTAATACATCTACTCCGAAACATTGAGGGTTAAAATAAACATGAAATCAGAGGATATTTATTTATTTGATTTTGTCATTGAAGCTGTTTTGAAAAAACGAGTAAATAGATTATATAAAATGACCTCTCATCTTGTGAGGAAAGAGCCTGGAAGACGTTCAAATCAGGGAGTACAAAGTATAAAATAAATACACACAATTATACATCATATTTTTTGTCGTTTTCATGGTAACGTGATATGTTGCAGCAAAGTGCTGTCCCATTCGTATTTACACCATTTCAAGCCCTCACAGTCTCTCACACTCAACCACTTACCAGGTGACGTCAGTAAGTCCTTGAGGGTTCAGGGTTTAGGGGGGACATTGGGATTTGGCCTTTGTCTCCTCTCCTCTCCCCCCACCCAGCCCCACCCTTTCAAAATAAAAGCCTCATGGATTAACTATTTAAACATTAAGCTCAAAATTAGGCTTTTTTGTTGAAATAATGAATGCTCTTACTAATACTGCGACAACTATTACTACTGCTGCTAATATTTATAGTATTACTACTACTACTGCTACTGCTACTAGTACTACTGCTATTACTGCTACTTCAAATACTGCCATTACTATTACTACTACTACTGTTATATTAAATACTACGACCACTACTACAGCTATTACTAAGACTACTGATACTACTACTTCTTCTAATTACTAATACTTCTACTACTAATAATACTTCTACTACAACTACAACTTCTACTACTACTACAGGTTTCAGCAGTGCAGTTTAAAAGCTTTCGGGCTTCAACATTATTCAGACAGGTAGTCTCCCATTTCTGTATTTTCAGCAATGTTTTTGCAATTCATTTCAGCTTTCAGCATTCCAACGCATTTTCAGCAGGAAATGCTTTTTCTAGTCTATAGTTGTGCTCTAAAATCACGTACAATGAAATATAGTTTTCACATCAGCCAGCTCAGCTGATACACGTTTAACTTCTTTTACTTACTGTTTGGATTCATTGGCGGCTTGTAAACAGCTCACCGATGCTCTAGCGCCCCTACCGGAGCCACGGTGTATTACCGATGCTCTAGCGCCCCTACCGGAGCCACGGTGTATTACCGATGCTCTAGCGCCCCTACCGGAGCCACGGTGTATTATCGATGCTCTAGCGCCCCTACCGGAGCCACGGTGTATTACTGATGCTCTAGCGCCCCTACCGGAGCCACGGTGTATTACCGATGCTCTAGCGCCCCTACCGGAGCCACGGTGTATTACCGATGCTCTAGCGCCCCTACCGGAGCCACGGTGTATTACCGGTGCTCTAGCGCCCCTACCGGAGCCACGGTGTATTACCGATGCTCTAGCGCCCCTACCGGAGCCACGGTGTATTATAATGTGTTGCGGATGCTGCTTCCCTTTGTTCCTCTTCATATATAATCAAGGGCGTAGGTTTGCATTGGGTCCATAGGGACTAGTCACGACCAAAGTTTGGGAAAGACACAATTGTCCCCACCAATATTTTGTTAATTTTAATTGCCTGTTAGAAAAAATTATTTTGCACAATATATTTGCAAACTCATTCGTATTATTATGCTGGGCAAGTTAACGCGATAATAACGCGTTAACGCATTAATTAATTAACGCCGACAATTATTTTATAGCGCGTTTTTTTTATTTTGAAAGTCCGTTGCTCACTGGCAGCGGTGGAGGAATGGAGACTACTGGACATCGCTGCGGTAAAGTCAGCAGACACTCAGATCTCCGTGGTCAACTCAGCAGACACTTACATGTTGGTGCACCTATATGCTGAAAACGCATTCAAACGGCACAGATCGGGAGCTAGCGAAGGACTTTGAAAGTTAGCGGAAAGATTAACGTGAGATAACATCCGGTTTATTCAGATGAACATCCGGTTTTCAGAATAAGATGCCAAGAAAGTATGAATTATAGTCACATCAAGTATAAAACATGCTACCTGCATCTCGTGAGTTAAAGGGAAAATACACCAAAATTGTGCGTAAAGTGTCTTTATTCTTTGATCGCTGGGTAACCATAATTACCTCGGAGTTACAGCATTATATTGATGAACAGTAGAGCTGCATTCACATGTTCTGACTGTCATGAAGACAGACATTTTTGCTGAAACATTGTATTCATGTTACACAGCAGTGGAACGTTTCACATACAGTCAGCACACTGAGCACAGATAGTGAAGAGATATAACTGCTACTGTACAAAAGGGAATACTGCTGTTAAAAAGAACATTATTTGTTTTAAGTGTTTGCAAACCAAATGTTATTGCCCTTTTGTTCATATAGCAGTACTTTTAAAATAAAAGTGCGCAATACACTACTTTTGAATTAATTATTGAACTTTGCCATAACAATGCGATTAATCGCAAAAAATCAATTTGACTAATCGCGATTAAAAATGTTAATCGTTGCCCAGCACTACTAATAATTGCATAAAGGAGGAAAGCACTTTATTTATAGCCTATTTAGTGCTGCAGAATAGATTCATTTTTAATTTTTTGGGGGGGCCTGGCAGTGTCCCTACCAATGCTGAGACCAAACCTACGCCCTTGTATATAATCATACACCTTGGTATTGATTTTGATTAACTTTCGATGAAGGTATTTTAATAAAGTAGAGAAGGTATTAATATCCAACATAAGATGTGGGCCCATTTTGGTGAATGTAGGATTAACTGGGCCATAGTATATCTGGCAATGTATTGGCTCCACTATAATTGTTGTTGATAAATAAAGACTTGAAACTTGAAATTACAACATAAGAATAGAAAATAAAAAAACTTTTAAACATTTGTCCAATAAATAATCAAAAGGAAAATTTGATAATCACAAAAATTGTGTCTGAAGCTACAGCCCCAAATGTTTATGAACAGCCCTGGACTTTTCAGACCACTTTTAACAACTCACTGCTTAGAGCGTACAGGTCGAGGCGGAAAAAAGGAACTCAATTTTTGGGATTTTCCCAAAAGAGACAGAAGGATTAGCTGACCGATTTCAGGGGAGGGGGGGATATTAAAAGCTACAATTAAATTGAAGTGCCATTCTATGAAGAAAGTAAAGTGCTTATACGTTGGGGTGTCATTCTGTATTAAATACCAACTTACTGCTTTTGAAGATTCTTTAAATGATAAACATGCAATTATATCTCCTGTCTCAGAAACATAATGTTGACCTTCAGTGCTAGCTATAGCTGGAATGTATTTCTGACTGGGTTGAATGCAATAGTTTCTCTCACACATTTCCAGGTTTGATTATTATTATTACTACCATAACTCAAACACTGACTGACACATCTTTTTTATTGACCTCTTCAGGTATGTGAGCTGTGTTTGATTTTAAAATGTCATGAGATGCACTTCCACTTTCAGTTCCTTTAAAGAAAGAAGGTGATTTGAAGTTGAGGTGTGATGTTAACCAGAATCCCTGTATGAACTCTTAGTGGATTGTTACTTTGTCTCAGAGGCTATATCTTCAGGTCTTATAGCAAAGAGTGCCTGTTGGAGTTGATTCTTTCAGTGCTTTGTGTTGCTTGGAACAACTAAAGATGGATCTACACCAAGAAAAGCCATTAGAGTCTAATCTAGTCATTGACTGCTAATGTCATGCATGAACTTAAGATGACGGTTGTCTCTTCTTTGAGTACAAATAGTGCCTTACAGAAGTTTCTTTGATAAGAGTGTTGAAACTTCATGAAAAAGAAGGCAGAGTATGGTGGAAATGGCTGCTTTCAGTATTTAAGATGGGTTATGTGCAAGAAACCAACACATTCTCACTCCTAACTCGTCAAATACCAACGCTTTCTCAGTTTCAAACTATGAGACTCTACCCTCTAGTGCCAGTTTACTGCCAGTTTAATCAGGTAAGGTGTGTCAGTTTCCACTCACTAAATGTATAGTGTCTTTTCAAAATAAACTTTCGTCTTCACAGGAAGTTCAGGCAACAAAACAACTTCATTAGGTTTAGGAGCGTGGTTGATGTTAACTTGACTAACGACTCCCGAGGCTAGCATGTCACTAACGAAACAAAAGGTCAATGTTTACTTAAAGTTTTGCACGAAACACGAAAAGCGGCCTCCTGTTTGTTTGACCCATTCAACTCCCCACAGGAGCTGAGAGATGAAACCACGGCTACTTACAGCCCTGACAAATACAAAAGCTACAGTAGCATGGGAAATAGTGTTATGGGGCACTGAATATTATGAATTTAATATTTAACAGAGCACAAATTAGACAAGAATTATACCCCACGGTCCCTCCGTCTCACTCCCCACCCCTGGGAGACCTCTTCGCTGGGAGGAGACAGCCGTCTGCTCTCCTCCCGGCTGTTGGGAGCAGGGACCCAGTGCTGCTGCTGGCCACTAGCCCACATTTTCTGTAACCAGTGTAACACATGGATGTATAAAGAGCACTGGATGCAGCGTAGGAGGCAGGGCCCCATTCATCACTATGAAAGACTTCAGAGTATAAAATGACACGGCTCTTCCGGCGATCTTCCACATAAAGCAAGGGTTTCCTTTAACCACGCCTTCAAGGCCTCGGTCCAGCCTCGTTCTCGGTCTCTTTCACTTCAATGGAGCAAGTCAAATAAATGTGGATTGGGCTATTTGTGCATTTTACAATTGTTAGAACCTAATGATTATGATAAAGTTTATTCAAGTGTTGGTTCTGGGAAGTTGATTAAACTTCCACGGGCTCAGGGCCCTTCATCTTCTGCCTCTACTGGTTCACAGGCTCAGGGCCCCTCATCTTCTGCCTCGACTGCTCCACGGACTCAGGGCCCCCTCATCTTTTGCCTCTACTGGTTCACAGGCTCAGGGCCCCTCATCTTCTGCCTCTACTGGTTCACAGGCTCAGGGCCCCTCATCTTCTGCCTCTACTGGTTCACGGGCTCAGGGCCCCTCATCTTCTGCCTCGACTGCTCCACGGACTCAGGGCCCCTCATCTTCTGCCTCTACTGGTTCACAGGCTCAGGGCCCCTCATCTTCTGCCTCGACTGCTCCACGGACTCAGGGCCCCTCATCTTCTGCCTCTACTGGTTCACAGGCTCAGGGCCCCTCATCTTCTGCCTCGACTGCTCCACGGACTCAGGGCCCCTCATCTTCTGCCTCGACTGCTCCACGGACTCAGGGCCCCTCATCTTCTGCCTCTACTGGTTCACAGGCTCAGGGCCCCTCATCTTCTGCCTCTACTGGTTCATGGACTCAGGGCCCCTCATCTTCTGCCTCGACTGCTTCACGGACTCAGGGCCCCTCATCTTCTGCCTCGACTGCTCCACAGGCTCAGGGCCCCTCATCTTCTGCCTCGACTGCTTCACGGACTCAGGGCCCCTCATCTTCTGCCTCGACTGCTCCACGGACTCAGGGCCCCTCATCTTCTGCCTCGACTGCTTCACGGACTCAGGGCCCCTCATCTTCTGCCTCGACTGCTCCACGGACTCAGGGCCCCTCATCTTCTGCCTCGACTGCTCCACAGCCATAGAGACTGAAAAGGGAGGACTTTTGACAGGCATCCAGGAAGTTAAGGTACCGTTCATGACCTCATAGTGGCTGTTAGGTTACCATGAAACGCTGAATCATGTGAACATTAAACTCTAAATCATCAGTTCTTAAGATGAACAACTGTGTCAGAAAATATCTGGTTCTTTGCTAAAAAGTCAAAAGGTACATGCCAGTGGACTGAAGAAGAGCAATTAACTGCAACATTAAGAAACATCCAATAACAACATTTAAATTCTGCTGCATTCACCATCAACATTATTGCACTTTTGGATTCAGTCAACAAAGGTAAAACCAAGGTGATGTCACTAAGCCACAACAAACGTTGTGAAATAAGAGATGTCAGTATCTTTTTTTTTTTTTTTTACTGGTTCAAACAGTCAGTATCATTTCCCTCACCAAAATAAATGTTATGTTAGGATTCATGTTTTGACATCCCAGCACCAACATGCAAACCAAGCAATACGGTTCAGCCAGCTGTAGTACATAAACAAGGGATGAATTAAAGCTACATTCAGCAGAATTATTAGTGACCACGTTTGCTTTGAAATAAACATTTTGGAAAGACGTTATACAATATAATTTTGTCTCCTAACAAAAGAACAATGGAAAACTACAACCCACACGGATGTAGAACGTAAGGGACATCAGAAGAAGATCTCCTGACTAAACCAATCCCACTGGACTCAAGTCTGGAAAGATGAAGAAAACATCAATTCACAACCAGTCATGGTATTACTCTTCCAATAAAGGTGGAGGAGAGAGTTTAAGTTGGAAATGATCTGTTCCGGGTTGGGCTGGGAATAGAAGGCCCGTCTTGTCACTGCTATGGCAGTGAGAGAGTTCTGACAGGATGGACAACTGGAGGAAAGAGAGAGAGAGAAAACACTGTTAGAAAATGTTATGCATCGCCTAAGTAATGCTATCAGCTTGCATAATACTGCTTAAGATGTGTATAGCGTTGCCGTATGCAATGCTGCTGTAGGGTTGTTCAGTGCACAAGCAGTGCATGTTTGCAAGTTTTGTATGGTATTATTAAAAAAAAACGTGCATCCATGGTAAATAGACTTGTACTTGTACAGCGCTTTTCTAGTCTTCCGACCACTCAAGTGCTTTAACACTTTATGTCATCATTCACCCATTCACACCCAACTCTATACACATACACTGATGGCCAGGGGCTACCATGCACGGTGCCACCTGCCCCATCAGGACTATCGAATCATTCATACCCATTGACACACCGCTGGCCTAGCCAAGGGAGCAATTTGAAATCAAGTGTCTTGCCCAAGGACACATCGACGTGGACTAGCGGAGCCGGGGATCAAACCGCCGATCCTCTTGATTGAAGGACGACAGTCTACCACTGAGCCACAGCCGCCCATGCACATGTCAATCCTCAGAGTCTCGCACCTCTGTGACAGTGCTGTGATTTCCTAAAGGGTGCCCATATAACTGGTCAAAAATACCATTTACCATTTAAACAGAGTTTTAACTTTTAACTCATGTTTTACCAACTGAACTGACCGGTTAAACCGGGGGAAATGTAACCTGGTAAGAGACGGATGGCATCCAGTGTGTTTGCTGAACCGGAGGATAATACAGCTTGAGAAGAAGATTGAACGCTGCATTAAATAGTCAGCAATTCATTGACTCGGTCGCGGTATAATGTGCTAAGCTAACAAATGCTAATGGACAGACTTCTACACAGGATTAACGTGACATAAATTGTAGAGCATCCTGTTACAGATCTGGCTGATGTTAATGGGTTCTTACTGACACAGGACCGAAAGCATGAACTCAAGCCGGGATTTGGTCTGATGTCGTCCACAACAAAAGCAAATCCGGCAGCGAAAATCAAATAGAACGAGGCCCACTAACTCTGAATGAAATGTCTGATTACACCAACCATGTTGAACTCGGGGAAGCTAATCATCCCACTATCATTAAGGCTAACCGAAATCCGTCAAATAGCCTCAAAACTACTGCTCGGCTGAGGGCCAAAACATTGGGGAACTCCATGCCTGATAAGCCAGACACTATTCAGATTGGGGACTTTATGACCAAACATGTTAGAATGGCAAAGCACATCTGTCAGGGAGCTGACAGGGCTGTTGTCAGCTATCTTCTCCACACATCCCAATGATATGAAGGTCATTATCCACGCTGTTGATATTCTGCGAAGGAAAACTGTCCCTGAGATCCTGAAAGAAGACTTTGCCTGTACAAGTACAGTCTATTTACCATTCCACATATTACATATTACCTTCATACATGTGGGTCACGAGTCACTGGTATGGCAGAAAAAGTACAACTATCTCTTCAAATGTGACTGTGCTGTGTACCATCTACATCATATACCTATAAAAAGTGTTAAAGATATCTGTTATGTGGCTAATCATGCGTCAAGGTGGTTCTTCAACTGTCACAGACAGAGTCCCTTACCCTGGATGGTCCTCGGTATAAACACCGTAGCTGATCCCAAGACTGCTCCTGCTGAAGGTCCAACGTTGCATCGACAAACACCTGGGCCACAGCAAAGAACCAGAATAATGTAGGCAACGCATACATATTAAGCTGTAATCTGTTACATGGCATAGAGAGTGCAAACACATTTAACCAATGCAGCATAAGAGTAGCAGAAATACAAGTTTCATTACTAGATGGACATGTGACGGCAAAAGGGTCTCCCTGTGCCTCGGGTTTGGTGGTTTTTAAGGGGTGGACAATATCAGTAATACACTACAGTAGCACTGTAGTGAATATCAATTGATTGGGCTCATATTTGGTTCTAAGTAAATACTCTGCCTCTCCGTCCCTCCTTTCAGCCATAGTCCCACCTCCCCCAGGCCCTTGCATTTTCAAGACTGCTCCAACCATCAACCAGATGCCCTTTGACCTACCCACCAGTCTCAGTCACCTGACTCCCACATCCACCTGATCCTTATTTCTCAATCACCCCCACAGAATGTATACTAGCTCATTTCCACTTGCTTTCTGCCACATTTGTCATTGTTGCTTCGTCCCTTTGCTTTCCAGTCTTTCTGAACCCTGCACCCTGGAGTCTGCTCTTGCCTGTACCTCTCACCTGCTCCATCAGTTACCTTTATTTAGACTCGCTATCCACGCCATGGAGCTTTTGTAGCTTCACTTTTTCAGCCCTGGATTGTTTGCATTTGGGTTCTTTCCCTTGACTTATGCTGCTATCAAACTCTGTACTGTGGCTGGGCATGTTTTAAATGAATCTTAAAGGCGAATTCCACTTTATTACCACTTGGATCCTATTTTCATAGGACTTTATGTTGCATTCTATGCTATAAATGTTGAACTGGTTTTTCCATTATTTCCACTTTCTGGAAATAAGGTTGTAATAAACAGGAGTTAACTTTTCAAGTGTTAAGACAGAAAGCCTGAGTGAAAACAACAAAACACAACAATCTCCAGCAGGTCCAGGTTACTGTAGATGGTGTCACTTTTTTGTTTGGAAGAAATCAAAAATAGAGCTGCATTTGTTAACTGTGAAGGATCTGGAGTTGTTTTCACTTTTCAGTTGACTGTGGTGTGATTTGTATACTTTGTGCGATAAAACCTTACCTTCTTCCTGTGAGCCTCTGCTCCTGCGTCATGAGACACTGATGTTACACGAGTCTAAGACCAAGAGAGGAGCACAGTGCTGTGTCAAGATTGTTAGCTACTGGAAGACTGTGCTTGGATTAAAAGCAGTATTATAGTTGTAACAAACACCAACTGCCATGAAACGAATCAGCTGACACACATGTTGCAACAGGCATTTTACAGCTGATGTGGCCTGAGGTCCCTTCATGTAACGAACTAAGGAAAGCCTGCAAAATGGTTAACTATGTGACTACTAGGGGCTTATCTTCAATGGCACAATGATCACACGAGGTCCAAAGTATTGTGAAAGCAAACTGCATGTGCATCTCCAGCTGCATGTAGACGCAGCAGCACTACATGCAATAGAGCTGGGAGAAGTGGCTACAGAGCAGAGGTGTGGTGATGAAGCCTTATCCTCTCGGCCCCCTACATCACTGCTCACTTAGCTGTGAAACAACTGAAGGCTCATTCATAAACTACATTTTTAAATATCTATGAACGATGAATTTATCTTCTTTCTACATCTGAGCCATTATTTCAGAGTCGATATTTTGTTCCCCTGAATTGTGAGGCACATTGTAAAGTCTATTGCACTATAAGCTCTATAACTGAATCATTGATTAACAATTATGACAGAGATATTGCACGACACCGCAATGATGGTTCATATCTATGCAAGTGAACAGGAGTTGTGGGTGCTATAAATAGCCACAGCTATGGGTAATGGTTGTGTGTAATGACAGCTGTTCTGGTGCTGTTGGAGAACCTCGCCATTGGAACACGATCTATGACAGACAGAGGGTGAAATAGAGGGACGCTGGAGTAACAACCTGAAAGAGCTGTGATTTGGACATTCCAAATATGAATATGCATTGCCCCAAATAGTGTTTACTTAAAATAAAAATAAAATTGTCCCTAGTGCTGGCTTTGTACCTGCAGGAGAACATGGCCAAAATGTTTGTGAATTGTTTGTTAAGCTTAACGTCTTCAGTAGGAACCAATGGGACAGACATGGTAGGGAAGTCAGAAAGTATTGTTGGTTTGGATCTTTTCACAGGATTTGATGACAGCAAATTAAATGTAAAACAACACAGACTTATCCTTTAATCTTATATGTATTCCCTCATGTCTATCCAAATCTTTCTTTTCTTGCAAGCACAAACACACACCTGTGCCAGGGATGTACTGCGGCCTGTTTTTGGATCGGTGGAAGGCCCGCCCCTTCCTCCTTGGCTTGAGGAACACTTGTAGCAGCTCCACCGCTGTTGCAGCTCTGAAGTAAAACCCAACCCAGAGTCCTTCTGCTGCAGGCACTGGTAGTGGTACAGGTGGCCACAGCTGAAAAGACAAACACATTCACATGTAAATATTCATTCCTTTCCATTATCCGTAACTGCTTATCTTATTCAGGGGGCAGGAGCCAATCCCAGGGCTGACACATAGAGACAGACAGCCATTCACAGTCACATCTACGGGTAATTTAGAGTCATCAATGAACCTAAGTTTATCCTCATTGTTTATCAGGTCAAGAGAACTGAACAGACTTTCATTCAAATCTTTGATGACAGAGTCAGGTGGCCGATAAATAGTACCAACAATGGTCAGGTGGGCGATAAATAGCACCAACAATGGTCAGGTAGGTGATAAATAGCACCAACAATGGTCAGGTAGGTGATAAATAGCACCAACAATGGTCAGGTGGGCGATAAATAGCACCAACAATGGTCAGGTAGGTGATAAATAGCACCAACAATGGTCAGGTGGGTGATAAATAGCACCAACAATGGTCAGGTGGGTGATAAATAGCACCAACAATGGTCAGGTGGGTGATAAATAGCACCAACAATGGTCAGGTGGGTGATAGCACCAACAATGGTCAGGTAGGTGATAAATAGCACAAACAATGGTCAGGTGGGTGATAAATAGCACCAACAATGGTCAGGTGGGTGATAGCACCAACAATGGTCAGGTGGGCGATAAATAGCACCAACAATGGTCAGGTGGGTGATAGCACCAACAATGGTCAGGTAGGTGATAAATAGCACCAACAATGGTCAGGTAGGTGATAAATAGCACCAACAATGGTCAGGTGGGTGATAAATAGCACCAACAATGGTCAGGTAGGTGATAAATAGCACCAACAATGGTCAGGTGGGTGATAGCACCAACAATGGTCAGGTGGGTGATAAATAGCACCAACAATGGTCAGGTGGGTGATAAATAGCACCAACAATGGTCAGGTGGGTGATAGCACCAACAATGGTCAGGTGGGTGATAAATAGCACCAACAATGGTCAGGTGGGTGATAAATAGCACCAACAATGGTCAGGTAGGTGATAAATAGCACCAACAATGGTCAGGTAGGTGATAGCACCAACAATGGTCAGGTGGGTGATAAATAGCACCAACAATGGTCAGGTGGGTGATAGCACCAACAATGGTCAGGTGGGTGATAAATAGCACCAACAATGGTCAGGTGGGTGATAAATAGCACCAACAATGGTCAGGTGGGCGATAAATAGCACCAACAATGGTCAGGTGGGCGATAAATAGCACCAACAATGGTCAGGTGGGTGATAAATAGCACCAACAATGGTCAGGTGGGTGATAAATAGCACCAACAATGGTCAGGTAGGTGATAAATAGCACCAACAATGGTCAGGTAGGTGATAAATAGCACCAACAATGGTCAGGTGGGCGATAAATAGCACCAACAATGGTCAGGTGGGTGATAGCACCAACAATGCTCAGGTGGGTGATAAATAGCACCAACAATGGTCAGGTGGGCGATAAATAGCACCAACAATGGTCAGGTGGGTGATAAATAGCACCAACAATGGTCAGGTAGGTGATAAATAGCACCAACAATGGTCAGGTGGGTGATAAATAGTACCAACAATAAAATTCTTTCCACCAGAGACACCAGAGAGCTCTAAAACATAGTGTAGACCATAACGTACGTAAAGAATAATGTATTGAGATGCACGGTTAAAAAAAAAAAAATCAAAAGTACTTAATACATTCCTGATATTGGAGACTAAGGATCCAGACTCTTAGCGTCGGCCTCTTTGTTGTTGGGGGTTTTGGGAAGGTGGATGGACAATGTCTCTCTCCAGCTGCCTTCAATGCTGGGAGTAGTTATTTTCTTGTTTGGCGGATGGATTCAGGGAAGTCCTCATTGATTAAGATATCTGAGCCCTTCAAATTGTTAGCTTTATTTAGAACAGAAAGTTTGTCCTTCAGCCGTAGAAATCTGACCACAATGGGTCGGGGCTTTTGTGAAGATGCCATATGCTTCCCAGCCCTATGAGCCCTATCCAACTCTATTTTCAGATGATCATGTTGTAGTTTCCTCAACCTTCAAGGCCTACTAGGCCCAAGGATCAGAAGGATGAAGCAAGAAACCGAAAGATACTAATAATCCAGCATTGGTTGAAGACGTCTTTGTTCAGTCAAGTACTGTTTTTTTTGTCTTGTTCCCAAGAACTTAAGGAGTTCTTTCAGGTCGAGGGTTATAAAGTTGCATGCTTTTTGTCTTCCACCTCATGTGGAGACAGACAGGGAGTTTGGCATGTTATGTTGACCATCAGACACTGAACGGCGTGGTCGGTGCCTTGTCCCTTATTACTGTTCCATTTCTTTTCTGGCGTGACACAGGACTGGTGAAAAGAGTGAGGTGTGTGTCGGTTGCGTTGCATCTGTACAATCTATGGCAATATAATACATCTGTTCTGCCATAAATAGAAATAACTCATATCATAATAAAACGCAGTCCAGCGCAAACACTGACTGTAACCTCAATGCTGAAACCTAGAACTGAATGAACACCTCTGTGACAATGTAGACTTTAAGACTGAACCATTGGATTGCATCAGTTGACAGGTGTACCTAATAAAGTGGCCACTAAGTGAACATGACATGAAATCAAAAAGACATCAGAATACAAACAGAAAGCCACATGTATGCAGACAGAGAGTCATGATCAACTTGTGAGCTACGTTTTGCATTAAACACCTCCAGTGTGTGTTACCTGAACACAATGATCTCCTCAGCTGAGTCCTGCCTCCTCTTGTACTGCTGGAGGCAGATGTTACAGTAGTCTTGTCGTGGGTGGAGTCCTCTTGTGACAGCAGCGCGCAGGTGAGCGAGGGACCAGTGGAGGTCATGGTTCAAAAGACTGGTGGTTGTTTCAAGTAAAGTCTAAAACAGAAAAGACGGCATTATTTAAGGCCAATCGGAATTACTTTCCATGTCAACCACAAATAGAATCTGAAAATATTAATAGCTGAGATGGAGTTGTTGTTGAGGATTTGCATATTGACAGAACATTTCAATCCGTGAGGGATTGGCGCAGTTTACAGCCTTAATATTTGAATTGTTGTTTATTCATTATTATTATATTATTTACACAGCGCTTCACCTGTTCATAGTTAAAAGTGTCCAGCATGCCCAGAATGAGGCCTTGGATCTCTGCCAGCTTTCCTTTCCCATAGACTGGGTCCTGTCAGGCACAAGAATGCAAACAGCGTCACATGCCATTAGTACACAATATACAGCATAGAAGTACACATCATCCTTTAATTAAATCACAAATTACAACTCTTTGGTTTCTCTTCATAGTTAAGTAACACACACTCAACACTTGTTAGGGTTCAAACCTAGAAACCTCTATCCTCTCCTTCAAGTCTCAGGTGACCGGGTACAATTTAATCTTTCAAATGTCAGGTTCATACGAGATTACATGTCAACAGACGCAGCTAAGATATACAGTACATGCTTTCTATGGTTGTTTCGCAAATCATTTACTTATATATTTGACATACTCCGCATGCTTCAGTTTTGTGCTTCTGACATGTATGTTTTAGAGTCTAACAATGCAACATAATCCTGTCTTTAGTCCATGTTTCTATTTAACATGATTATCCCTCATTTATTTGCTTTGTGTGTGTTGCTTTATGAGCCTCTGTGTTGCCTGTCTTAATAGTACTTGACAATGTAGTACAAGGGTGTCCTAAATGATGTTTCTACTCATATTCTATCTCTCTTCTTCTATTGTTTCTGCATGCTTTGTAAAGGGTAAATAATGCATAACTTTGTCATTTTAAACTTATGTTCTGTTTTTAGGGTGAATTTGTAACATCTGTCCACGGACTACAGATGAAAAATAGCCTCTTAACTCTGGCACACTTACAGGAGTGTTTTATTAATGTGCACTGTCCCTAACAAATAAACCAAGACAACAAATTTCAAAAAATAATCCCTTTTAAGTAGGGAAGACTAAGAAACGCCACACAAAACACACATACACACCTTCAGTATTCGTTGGATGATGGCAGGCAGAGAAATAAAGCTGCTCATACAGTTGAGAACCTTCATTGTCAGCTCCTTCAGCACTGAGACATACACAAACCTGATTAGCATCATTACCAGCATCACTGTGTGTGTGTGTGTGTGTGTGTGTGTGTGTGTGTGTGTGTGTGTGTGTGTTTACCCTCAAATGTGTGTTCATCATTGAGCCCCTTAACTAGTTTTTGAGAAGCCATCATGGTCTCCAGAAGTGGAAACCACAGAACCTGTGAGAAAAGAAAGTAATAAATGAGGAGACATTGTCAACACAACCCCCCCCCCCCCCCCCCCCACACTCACTACTACCTCTCTTTGTTGCTGGTAAAGGCTGTCAGAGTTTCGATGACACAAGACAATGATGTCATTCAGCGAATCCTTTACTCCCGTCAGTTTTGATTCACTATCTCTCTCCTCTTCATCCTGTCTTCCTTCTCCTCCATCAGCTCCTCGGTCACTCTCAGCAGTGAGGAGACTTAGTTTTTCCTTCAATGTCTGTCGATGACAGTGAAAGTGACAATAACATACATAAAACATCAGCGGTGGAACATGTACTTGCTGTGCTTACATACAGTTTGTGCTACTGGAACTGTACTCCAACTCCACAACACCATACGCACACCGATATATGTAGACATATAATAGTGACTGTATTCATAAATGAATCATTATTAGGTCATTAATTAATCTAGTAAATGATTACTCTGTGGGTGTTTTGTAGCTACCTCTAACAAGACAGTAAAAGCTCCATGAACATCTCCCTTCTTCTCCAGCAGATAGGCTGTAGCCTCGTTGCAGTGGTACTTCTGTGTCATCTAGAGAGAAAGACAGAGAGAGAGACATATTCCCTCAGACTCACAGGTGTAGGTCAGCTGGTCCCATCTGGTAGAGTACAACCACAGTACACAGTACCACAGTACATACTAAAAGAATGACCTAATGCAGTACGATGCAAATGAGTGACAGCTGTGAGCTAGCCAGTGGGACATGCTCATGTGCACTAACCTACAATAATCTATATCCTATATTCACTTTCAGTTCAGCTCCCATTAGGAAAATATTCTCAATATAGTGTGTACTAAAACAGATTCTTCTTTTAGGTGAGCCTTTCTTTTAGGTGTCTAAAATACAATTTGCTGCCGCTTGTTGTGTGATGTCCACAGCACTGCATTGCTTTGCGCCTGTTACTCCAAACCGGG